>JASDQU010739141.1:16980-57454 GCA_032191745.1 Picea mariana
ATCCTGGGAAACCCTCTAGGGGAAGAAAACCCAGCAAAAACTTCCTTATCATAAATAGCTTATCAAGAGTTCAAGAGATAACTCAACCAATACAGAAAATCCTCCTCCAAGAGATGCGCCACCCTTCTTCTCCTCTCACCAACTTGAAATTGCAGCTTGCCTCATAAGAGAATGAACAAGTGAAGTGTGAGATAGAAGTGAGGCGCTAGCCTCTTATTTATACTAATCTGGCACGTGTGAAGAGTCACCATTCTGGCAGGGCCGACCTCTCATACTGGGTGGGTAAATCCACCTTTAATTAAATATGGCTGGGGCCGACCTTTCATTATAACTGCTGGGGCCGACTTCTTATTCTTTACATTATAATTGTCCGATGACCAATCCGCAAAAGGGGATTTGGTCCTTATACAATTACCGACTTGATTAATCCTCAATGGGGATTAATCTAATAATAAAAATAATAATAATGACATAATTAAATCCACAATGGGGATTTAATCCAATAACAAAAATAATAAGAATGCCCTTCGCAGTTACATTATTTCAACAATACGAACGATTGAAAATTGGTTTGGCAAAAGCATTTGTCGAGAAGCAAAAGAGTTTTGAAATAACTCAACCAAAGTATCAAACATTTTCTTAACTATTGTCTTTTTTGCAATGTGAGGTGATGTAATGATCCTTCACAGAATCAATAATGATTCTCTTCACCTTGGCTTCCTTCTTCTAATGAGCGGCCAACTATGTTGGATAGGTAGGTTTTGGAATCTCTTTCACTACATGCTTCCAAAGATCAACTTCCTCCACGAGTAAATGAAGCTTGAACCTAAGCTTCCACACTCTCTAAGACTGAGAGTCACCCTTACACTTCTTGAACAAGTCCTTAAGTGCACAAATTAACAATATATGAAGTAGACAAAATCCTTTCTAGTGTTCAAGTGCTTCTCTCAAGCAACTAGGGTATCACTCCCAACAACCTCAAACAAGGTTAAGCACCTCTCCCAGGTAATCTTCAACTGAAATATGAGCTCCCTCTTACACCTTGAGTGATCTCAGTCACAAAAGCTATGAAACCATGTAGAAATTTCTAAACAAATAACAATTAATGCAAAACAGAAATTTCACCTCTTAACTAGAAGCTTTCCAGATCTTAACCCTGTGAATTGTTGATCTTAGGGATATTATGAAATATAAATATAACAACAACAACAGTGGACAATATTTCAACTCTTAACAACCCCAATCCACTAAGCAATTCAAGAGAAAAGATACCAAAGAGTTCCAAAAAGTTTCAATCCTCTAGGACAATCTTATCATGTATATAACAGATTCGAAATATCACTTATGACAACTGTAAATACAACAAATCTGCCCTTATCTTCTTCAATCTAAATGTTAAATCACTTAACAAATCAGCTTTAAATTATGTCAAATCAGCAAGACATATAAGTGCTGAAAGTTACCAAAACATGAAGAGATAGATGGCTGAAAATCAAATCCGCAGTTACAAAAGTATTGAACAGCTGGAAACTTCATTAATATGCATAAAAATGAAGTTCATGTACATACCATAGCCTTATCACAAGGCTAGTATAATCGTCTATGTTAGATACCTAATCCTTAGGGATAGGGGTTCTTTGTAAATATTATTTAAGAGAAATATGAAGAATCATTGGTGAATAGGAAGAGTCATTTGGACCTCTTGGAAGATGAAACCAAAGGTCATCTCACATTGTATTTATGAATGTCTCATGTTGATGCAAAGCAATCATCCATGGAGTTATTTATTCGTTTTCCCGTACCTGGCTTGATATCAGAACATGATCATACAAAGGGAACTTCAAGGAACTCTTGGTGCGTTCAACCATGCCAAGAGCTGTGGGTGCAGATCTTGATAGACTTGAAGCGGATCAAGAGCCACTCGACCTTGGAGGTGGTTGGCACAAAGGTATAGGAACAGGTTGCAAATGACCTCATGGCAAGTGCTCGACCGCAACCTATAGCAACTCGCACTAGGCAACAAGACGAGTTGAAGAAGAGCACGAGTTGGAACACCTTGGAGCCAAGCCAAGTTGGACTAAGGCGCACCCCCACAGAGCCTGCGGAAGATTGGTGGAAAAGAGGTATGTTGTTTTGTGATTCCATTTGTGCATTTCACTTAAACACATGAGGCATGGCAGAGTTCAGAGAGCAGTGGGTTGTGACGGATGGGTGCCTTGGCTAGCAACCAAGGCACCATGACCACAGATTGTGTTATGTGGATTTGGTTATTAATGGGAGAACGGTGCAAGCCTTGGTGGAATCAGGTGCCTCTCACAGCTTCCTAAGGACGGATTTGACAAAAGAGCTGAGATTTAGAGTCACTCCATGCGGAGTTGCGGTGAAGAAGGCAGTAAACTCTAAGGTGAAGGCGACAACTGGGGTTGCCTCCTCAGTTCACTTTCAACTTGACAAGTGGAAAGGTCGGGCAAACTTTACGGTGTTGCATATGGATGACTTTGAGGTGATTCTTAGGCAAGAATTCGTACGAGGACGCATTCGGTTCTCATGCCATGGTTGGATAACTTGGTTATACTTGGTGAACATAGAGCTTGGGTGGTGTGCATAACTGTAAGGAAGCCTAGTGGAAGGGTGCAACTTGTGTCTGCACTGAGCATGAAGAGGGAAACAAGGCGATCAAGATTGCAAATTTATGCAATAATGATTGGGGAGGTTGAAGAGAATGAAGTGGGGATGCTTGTTCTGCTTGAACTCACCAACTTGTTGGATGACTTTGCAGACCTAATGCCGGATGAGTTGCCAAAAGTGCTCCCACCAAGTCACATTGTTGACCATTGTATAGAGCTTGAGCTGGCGCTGTAGCCACCAATGAAGGCTCCTTATGATTGTTTGGGCATGAGTTGGAGGAATTGAAGCGACAGTTGACGGAGTTGATTGATGCAGGATTCATTCGCCCATGCAGGTCAACCTTATGGCGCTTCGGTCCTCTTCCAAAAGAACACTTTAGATCTAAGGACATGCTTGGACTATAGAACTTTGAACAAGCAGACCGTGAAGAATCGATATCCATTACCATTAACTGCAGAGTGCTATGACAAGTTGGTTAAGGCCAAAGTCTTCTCAAAGTTTGAATTGCGACATAGATATTATCAGGTTTGGATTGCAGAAGGAGATGAGGTGAAGACGACCATGGTGACAAGGTATGGAAGCTTGGAGTTTCTTTTGATGCCATCCGGTTTGTGCAACACCCATGCCACTTTTTGCACTTTGATGAATGATGTGTTGTGACCGTTCTTGGACAAGTTCGTTGTGGTTTATTTGTATGACATTGCAGTGTTCAATGAGCATATGGAAGAGCACAAGAAACACTTGGTAGAGGTCTTTGAGGCGTTTTGGAGGAACCAACTGTACTTGAAAAAGTCTTTGTGCTTTTTTGGGTAGACCGGAATACCATTCTTGGGGCACTGCATTAGCTAGGGATGTATTCCCATGGACTCTACGATTGGGAAGAGTCGTAGATAGTCCATGACGTGAGGGTCTTCCTTGGGTTAGCCAACTACTACCACAAGTTCGTAGAGGGCTACTCCAAGATTGCCACACCACTCACTGACTTGTTGAAGAAGGAGAAAGCATGGAGCTGGACCGATAAGTGCAAGTGTGCGTTTGAGGAGCTTGTTATCGCAAGATTTGTACTTGTGCAAATCCCACCACAATGTTGAATTATTGTAACTTCGAAGAATGTTCTACATATATTTGAGTCATTATTGTATAGATCAAATACCCTTTTGTAGATTGATCAAGTCATGTCTTGTATAAGATCAAATCCCCTTTTGTGGATTGGTCAACATGTATTTGTATGGTGGTATTTGTAAAGTCGGCCCCTAGTAATTGTAAAGTGGTTTTAGCCACTTCTAGGAGAAGTTGGCTCCACTAAGTGAAGAGTCACAACCCTAGCGCTACCTCACAACTTGTATTTATATGTGAGGATGGTGTCTCATTTGAACACACTCACCACACTAGCTCTGTAGCTATGAAGAACTGCGTAAGTCTTGGAGGAGAACCTACTGCAACTGGGGGTGAATTCAAGGAGGGTTTTAGTCTATCTATACTGGGGAAGTTTTTGTTGTGTTTTCTCCCCCATGAGGGTTTCTTAGGATAATCTGTGTATCTCTATTGTTTCTGTGATTGCCTCTCTTTCAGTGATCTTATTTATGTAGCTAATGTGCTAAATGATTATAATAATAAAGAAGAACCGTAACTACTAGCTGTATAAGTAAAACTTCAACATGGTATCAGAGCAGGCCCGAAAGAGATTAACTCACAGTTTATAAGAAGTGGTGGCTAGCTTCAACGCACCCTCTCCAAGATTCAGTTCTCAGTGTTGCAGTTGCTATAGAATTAGGGTTTCTACATAAACCCTAAGTGTGACGTTTTCCTTGTTTGAGGAGGATGTTGGAGAAAGTAACCACACCTAGGAACACACCCTAGGAGGGTGCATCTAGTCCCTGGATCAAAATTCAGAAATTTGAAGTTTGAAAAATTAGGGTTTCCTCATAAAACCCTAAGTTGCAGTTGCAATGCCAGTTCCTTCGTGCCAATTCCTTCATGCCAGTTGCAACACCAGTTGCAGTACCAACACCAGTGAAGTGTTGGGACTGATTTTTATTGTCCTAGTGCGCCTTACCCTAGCAAATCTCCAGCTAACTTTAAGTTACATGTTGAAGCACCTTTGAAGTTTTAAAGGTTTGTTATTGCTTGTTGCTGCTACTGGATGGTGCCACTACCTGCCGATACTATCAGAGGTATGTATTTACATATGTTCAACTGTATCATTATTCTAAAGGGTATTTGCAGGAGAAATGATTTTTTGTCTAAACAACAATCGTAGATCCAGAAGGATCTCAGATCCAACACATTCAAAGGAACAATGCACCCCAGGTTTGATTACTTTGATATGCCTCTACTTGTTATGGCATTATTGTAATCTTATGAATATCCAGGTTGCATTTTGATTTGTTGAAGTTATCATACTAACCATTAGTCAAAACTAAAGTCAAAGTATTAGATTGATTAAAGTTGAGATTATAGAGTTTATTCACTAACTCATATTTCTACCAAGATAGCATATTGTCTTAGTACAGAGGACAGGTTGAAGAAAGTACTTGTCATCTTGAGTGAAGGAGACTCGGAAGAAAAGCAACACACTCATTCTTGAGGACAAGACTCCAGGTTCCAGGTTTGATTGATGAAATTGATAAGATCCAAATTTACACATATCAAGTTTGATAACTACTAAACACTAGTTGTGATAGCAATCTTTGAAAAGTTTTATTATTGAATACTTGGTAGCATGTGAGCACTATTGAGATAAATGCTTACTGTAATCATTTACTTGATATAAACTAACATCTTCTCTAGGAGAAACTTCTTGTTTTGTTTCCAGGTTACCATGGAGGAATGATTGATCACAACACTAGAAGAGTGTTTCTCTCATTCCTTATTATTGTATTTCTTACTTTTTACCTTTGTTTCAAGCAGGTCACAAGTGATAGCTCTAAAGGAGCTACTGTGACTATTGTTCTTGCTATTGTTTTATTATTATTATAAAGAGTATTATTCTTGTCTGTTGTTTCTCCCTTGTTGTTCTTGTTCCGGGTAGGTCACATGTGATAACCCTGAGGAAGCTATAGTGACGGTTGCAGGAGGCAACATATTAGATGAGACATGGAGCAGACTATCCAAGTTGTATACATGATCATATACATCCATGTACCAAAGAAGATGAAGAAGAAGCTGCTTTTGAGATACAAAGTATCTCATATGGAGATTGATTTTAAGGAGCAGAAGGCTCCAAAGATGACCGAACATTAGGATAGAACTCATTGTAGACTTGGTCAATGGATAATGAAGCCACCTTGACAGGAAGCAGAATTCGTTTGAAGTCTGACTCAACTTTTCATATTAATACTTGGTATTCAAACACCAAGTATATCCTGCAGAGACTATGAAGTTTTTGTAGACTCAGAAGAAATCAAGACTCAGAGTAAGCTTGATCTTAGAAAGGATCAGATGGGAAAAAGAGACATCTTCCAGGACTGGTAGACAGATGCCATGAGTTGAGAAGACTAGATCATAGCTTTAAAGACCTCTAGGAGACATGAAATCTCCTGAGAAGATTCCCTTGTTTCAATGACAGAGGAGAAGCCAATCAGAAGGACCGGGATATGGATTTTGCCTTGAGACCAGAAGGGAAGTCAGTGGTGACTTCCAAGATTGATCTAACAGATCAAGCATGTTGCAGATAACAATATAGAGATGCACAAAGCCTGATTTGTGTCCAGAGGATTCTCCTAGCAAGAGGGAGAAGACTATGACGAGACACTTGCTCCAATAATCGAAGAAATAGTTCCAGTGTTCATGAACACAGTCAGAACAACCATGATTCCGATATAGTATGAGATTTAGAGGGAGCAGTCCCTGTATTTGAGATTGAGTTACCTCCATGAAAGAAGAAAAGCTACCTTCAGTATCAACCACTCTTAGTTTCAGATGAAGCTGTTGCCATGACAAAATAGAGGAGCTACTCTCAGAGTTCAACAACTACAATGAGAATAGAGTAGTCATTCTCAGATTCAGATATAACAACTGTAGGTGGAGAGTCCCGGTTCCAGAAGGAACAGTTGCATAAAAAGTAGAGGACATACTCTCAGGCAGTGAGACAAATAGTGCTTTGCAGAAAGCGCATAGAACCAACACATGATTATGCAGATTGAGTTGTAGTTGAGCAAGTGTACCAGATTAGTACAATGTGATGTGAAAATTTGGTTTCGAAGTACAGGACAAGAAGACTCATGTCTGCAAGTTGAAGTAAGCTCCAAGAGCTTGGTATGGCAGGATTGATAGTTTTCTGATGAGCTTGGGATTTACCAAGAGTAAAGATGATTCCAACCTTTACTTCAAGTTTGAGAATGATGGACCAGTCATATTGCTACTATATGTGAATGACTTATTCTTGACAGATGAAGAAAAGCTCATCACAGATTGTAAGAAGAAGCTTGCCGCTGAATTTGAAATGAAGGACCTAGGCCTGATGCACTATTTCTTAGGTCTTGAAGTATGGCAGAGCCCAGAAGAGATTTTCTTTAATCAAGGAAAGTATGCTGTGGAAATTTTGAATAGATTTGACATGATGGATTATAGAGCCATGTCCACTCCTATGGAGATGAATCTGAAATTATTGACTGATACTTCGTCATAAATAGTTGATGTTACTCTATACAGACAGATGATTGGTTCATTGATGTATTTGACGAATACCAGACCAAATATATGCTTTGTTGTGAACACCTGGAGTCAGTATCTGGTGGAGCCCAGATGTGTTCACCTTGTAGCTGCAAAACATGTGATGAGATACCTTAAAGGTACGTTGGACTATGGCCTTTGTTATACTGGAGACTTGACTTCAGGTTGTATGGCTATATTGATTCAGATTGGGCTGGAAGTGCTTCAGATAGAAAAAGCACTTCAGGATGTTGTTTCAGTTTGGGGTTAGCCATGACTTCGTGGCAAAGCAGGAAGCAATCCAGTATTGCTCTTAGTACGGTAGAAGCGGAGTACATTGCAACATGTTCCTCCAGTTGTGAAGCCATATGGCTTCAGAAGTTGTTGACAAGTCTGTTCGATCTAGAGATGGAAGCTACCATGATTCTATGTGATAACCAGAGTTGCATAAAGATGACAGAGAACCCATTGTTCCATGATAAGATGAAGCACATAGAGATCCAGTACCACTACATTCGTGACATGGTGCAGAAGGGAGCTGTAAAGTTCCAATATGTTGGCACAAATGAGCAGGTTGCAAATGTGTTGACTAAGCCTCTGTCTCGTGTGAAGTTTGAGTACTTCCAAGACAAGCTTGGTGTAGTCCGAAAGGACCTCTCTCGAAAGGGGGAGTGATGTTGATGATATTATGGTATCCTGACCAACAACGGGTAGCTCAGTTAGGATTTTATATCCTAGGGGATTGATCATCCTTGGGTAGATTGCGAAGGTCCGGTAAGGACGATCTGTCAGAGTACCTGTGCATGTATATGCCAGTTGTGGTCAGTAGTGGTAGCTCAGTTAGGATTCTATATCCTAGGAAATCTTATGATTCCTGGGCAGATCCCGAAGGGTCCATAATAGTACCACAGATGTTGTTATTGATGCACCTGCCTCATTCTATTGTCACATATTGATGTTGTTGTTCTAACTTCATGCTGTTGATGTTGATGTTCTAGCTTCATGCTGTTGATGATGATGATGATGATGTTACTCCAGCTCCGCACAGCAGATGATGACGATGCTCAGTTTCTACTGATGTCGATGATGAGAAAAATTTTCGATGATTTATAGATATGACAGACAGTGTTGCATATATTGATGACAATGTCTCCTCTTGATGATGTATTGAGTCCAGTCAATTGTTATTAATGTTGTCAGTAGAATACCCTTCTCATTAAGGGGGAGTGTTGAATTATTGTAACTTCGAAGAATATTCTACTTATATTTGAGTCATTATTGTATAGATCAAATCCCCTTTTGTGGATTGATCAAGTCGGGTCTTGTATAAGATCAAATCCCCTTTTATGGATTGGTCAACATGTATTTATATGGTGGTATTTGTAAAGTTGGCCCCTAGTAATTGTAAAGTGGTTTTAGCTACTTCTAGGAGAATTCGACTCCACCAAGTGAAGAGTCACAACCCTAGCGCCACCTCACAACTTGTATTTATATGTGAGGATGGTGTCTCATTTGAACATTCACCACATTAGCTCTGCAACTATGAAGAAGTGCGTAAGTATTGGAGGAGAACTTACTGCAACTGGGGGTGACGTCAAGGAGGGTTTTGGTCTATCTATATTGAGGAAGTTTTTGTTGGGTTTTCTCCCCCCATGAGGGTTTCCCAGAATAATTTGTGTGTCTCTATTGTTTCTGTGATTGCCTCTCTTTCAATGATCTTATTTATATAGCTAATGTGCTAAATGATTATAATAATAAAGAAGAACAATAACTGCTAGCTGTATAAGTAAAACTTCAACACACAAGATCCCCAAATCTTGCGTAACTATGTAAGAACCTACCACTGTCACCTAAGTAGGGACTTCCCTCGTTTTAGTGATGGAAAAGGTCCACCACAAGGGATGCTTCCTTGGTGACCTCAAGGGATCAAATAGCAAGTTTAGTAGCCAAGCCTACCACCCCTATCTTGATCACTGGATGATTGGTCTAGGTCAAGGGAAAGAAGATGTTTTGATACATGCCCAGAACAAGAACACTTTGCAGCATATATGTAACAATTTCCAAGTCAGAGTATGCAATAAATACCTCTTTTAGACACTAGACAACTTAGATTGCTATGGTTGTTGCAAATTGTAGTAGTAAACCAGTTTTATAACAACAGTAAGTAATTTGTAACAACAACAATAATAAATGCTTAGAAACACCACAATTGACTATTAAAACTTAGCATATAACCAATAGAACATTACTCAATTGTTAAAGGAAATTTCTGAGTGAGTTAAGCCACCTTTGGATTAGTGTATGCAGCAAATTAAGATGATTTAGATGGCTGTAGCAAACCTTTTACAACAACAAGAAGTTATTTAGTGAATTTTCCAATGTTAGTGTTAGTATAGTTAGTAGAAAGCTTGAAAGTTTTGAGAGAGTGAGTTCATCAATCAATTCACCATGAGAATGCTTTAAGACTAGTGCCTTTAGGGGTTATGGAGTCTTATTAAATGAAACCAAACTTGAAGGTTGGCCTACTTGAAACCAAGAGGTAGAATCTAAATCCTAAGGTGCAAGCAGATTTGGGCCTTAGGTCTTAGATCTTGAGGAGAAGGACTTCTAGGGTGCAAGCACATTTGGGCCCTAGAAACTGTTTCTCCCTTCTTGTAGTTTCAACTAGGTCAAAGATCAAATGTCTAGGGCTAAAATCCTAGGGCTTTAGGGTTCTAACCCTAGCAAGGACAATTAACCAATTTTAGATAAATATCACCTTGTGAGAGGAAGAAGCACGAATGTTCCTCTCTTAAGGTTTCAATAAACAAGATTCCTTGCAACAAATAGTAATTTCACCATAGACATTAATAGCATGAAAATAAATTGCAGAAATACACTTACTTCATCCATGAAACCAAGAGAATGTAACGCTAATTGCAGAAATTTCCATCCAAAATCAGCAAATCCATCCACAAGAGACCTTTCCAAGCATAGCGCATGAGAGAGAAGAGCTAGTTACCCCAAAAAGGGCGAAAATTTCAGAAATGTATCTCACAAAGGTGAGAGAGTGATGATCCAAAAATGAAATGAGAGCTAGCCTTTATATATGAGGCCTAGCGTCTCACTTTTGTCCACAAACATAACATAACATAACATTGAAGTGGGGCCGACCCCTCATTTATCCCTTTACAAATACTAAAATGTGCAAAATAAATCAAAATAACCCACACGTGTGTGACGTCAAGGCCCCTTGGGAAAATAGGAGGCCTCCAAAGGCCATGTGGCATCAATCTGGAGCAATGTGGGAGCAAGTGATGTCTCTCCTCACCAAATGTCATGCCATGTGTCATCAGTACCCCATGTGTGCATCAAACCCTAGAAGGTGACGTCATTACCATAATAAGGTCAATGTGCTGCGTCCAGGCCCTGGGGAGCTGCATCTCATCTCTGCACTGTCTCTCTGATTGTCTGCTGCTGCAATGTCCCTGATCCTGGTGCAAAATAAATCCTGGGGTACTCTGCCTAGCCTGTGGGGCTTCCAGCCCATCTGTATGCCATCATGATTGAATCTGCTCCTACCAAGCCCATTTGTCCATCGTTCAAGTTTCTGAAGATGTGAGAACCAATGTCTGAGGGTGGTGAGTCACTAGATGACCCATTGCTCTCCATCACACGTGCCAAGGTCCTGCAATAAAGGCACAATGTCCTTGGTACAAGCCCAGGACGTCCCTTAAAGAACCATGTCAAGGCCATCCAAAACAAATCAAAGTATAAAACATGGTTAGCCAAAGTTCATAAGAAACATTAGTCCTTAAAACATGCAAAGTATGTTGTAACTTAAGATATAAGCCATGTAAAACAATTCACCTCAGTATCCCCTTCAAGCATCACACCAGCCCAAGACCCCATGCAAGTTGACAAGTATGGGAGGGCCTTCATCCAACCCTATTAGGTGTGCCACCTAGACAGGAAATAAAATAACCCAGGTAGACGGATAGGTCATGAGAGTGACAAGGGAAAGCAAAAACCCTTCAAGAGTAAGTGTGATAGTGATATGGTTTTAGGGCTTACTTCATGGCTCATGGTGTCATTGAATCCATTTCTATGAGTGCCTTTGTGGAGGGTGCGCTTGCTCTTGAGTTACCCCATATTTACGTGCTATTTTTCCCAAACCCCTTTATTAGCCATCCTTTTAGTCCACTTTATTATATTTGCAAGTCCCCTTCCTTTATAAGGTTTCAAGTTGTAGGGTTGCTATTTGGGACCAAGGTGGGCACTAAAAGAGTAGAGCTGAAGTTTGGATTGACTTTTGTTATTCCTTTTTGCTATCATTCCTTTCTTTCTTTAGCATCGATTTCTTATTCTTTTATTAGCAGTTGCAATCAACCTCTGTCCTTCAGCGCATCTTCTCATGAGAGAATGGACCATGACCCATTGCCGAATTTTAGTACACTATGAGAGGCTCCAAGATGGAAAGTGTTAAAGTATGGTGGGGAACAAAACGTTACACTTGTGAGGGCCCCCTAGTAGTACCCCTTTTCCTTGGGCGGCGACAACATGGGACTAGGTCACAGAAGCTGACAACCAAGGTGAAACAAAGCAACTGACACAATTTCCCAAACTAATGATCCATTATCCAACTTCAACCAAAGATACTCATCCACATGCCCGACAAATTAAGCACAACACTTTGCATAAAAGAAGGACTAACAAACCTCATGGTGACGATGGCTTACTATCTCCCATACTCTGGGTTGCTTGAATGTGATGAGCCTTGGTTGACCTATATCTGTAAAGGCGAATGAGGGGGTCTGCTCGGCTACCATCTGTGGACATGTTGATCATCATCATGGTCAGGATCATGTTCTCCATTGCAGGCCAGCCACGAGACATGATCTCCTCTAGTTACCCCTAGGCAATGGGGGGGGTAACAGAGCTTAAACACATAATTGTCACCGCATCTGTGTTGAAGCTACCAGATTTTGAGCAACCATTCGAAGTGTAGATAGACGCTTCAGATTTTGCCATTGGAGGAGTTCTATTGCAGGACAACCATCCGATTATCTATGAGAGTAGGAACCTCCAAGATCTTGAGCGGAGGTACTCCGTTCATGAGAAGGAGATCACTGCAATATTCACTATTTGCGGACTTGGAGACATTACTTGTTGGGAAAATCGTTTGTTGTGAAGATAGACAATGTTGCGACAAGTTACTTTGCGACGTAGCCGAAGTTGTCACCCAAGCAGGCACGGTGGCAAGATTTCCTTGCAAAGTTTGACACGACCATTGAGTATAGGTCGAGAAAACTTAACGCTGTTGTGGATGCCTTGAGCAGAAAGGAACAACTCGCTGCACTTGAGGAGGACGAGTTGCCTACACCAACGGGCAGTCAAGTTCATGTCTTGGAAGAATTGCAAGTGAAGATTAAGGGTTGCAGCATGATCTCGTAGCGAAGCACATTATGAAGCAGGTGAAGGAAGGCAAGACGCGAAAGTTTTGGCTATGCGATGGATTTTTGTACTTTGATGAGCGACTATACATCCCAAAGTTGTCCAATCTTAGGAGGGAATTCATGAAGAAATGTCACGACTCGCCTTGGGCTGTCCACCCAGGACAACGAAGGATGTTGGCATTATTGGAATGAGGATACTTTTGGGAGAGGATGCGGCAGGATGTGGAGTATGTCCGAACTTGCATTGTGTGTCAACAAGACAAGACAGATACCATATTACAAGTAGGTCCATTGTAGCCTTCTGGAGAGACTGTAGATGAGTGTCTCGATAGACTTCATCACACAACTTTCGTTGGTGCAGGGATGCAATGGGATTTTGGTTGTGGTTGATCGATGTTTCAAGTATGCCATCTTTGTTGTGACGAAGGTGCCTTTCAGCGCGGAGGATGTAGTGAAGTTGTTTTTCGAGAACACGGTGAAACATTGGGGTTTTCATTTGAGCATTGTATCGGATAGAGATACACGGTTCACTAGCAAGTTTTGGACAGAGTTGTTTAAACTTGTTGGGACAAAGTTGTTGCGGAGTTAAAGCTACCATCCGCAGACTGATGGGTAGACTGAACACATCAATGGACTACTTGTGACATTATGTGCGAGCAAATCAAACGAATTGGCCGAACTTGTTAGATGTTGCCCAATTCAGCGATAACCTGCAGAAGAGTTCAATGATGGGCTACAGTCCATTCGAGTTGGTGAACAGACAATGACCCCTGACTCCTCATTTGGTGACACAAGGTTTCTATGGGACAAATCCATCCGCCTTCGGCTTCATGAAGAGCTGGCAGGACATGTTGGAGTTAGCTCGTGCACACTTGACCTATGCGGTAGAGATGATGAAGCATTGGGTAGATCGTGAGAGACGCGACACATAATTCAAAATGAGCAATTTGGTCTTCGTCAAGATGGGCAGAGAATAGTTTCCACCACCTAAAGGAATGGCTCCATCCTTGACGCAGAGGTTTGAGGGACCCAAGTCAAGTTGAGCCATCCAGAGCGTTAGCATTGATTGTGGACAAGGTTGAATTGAAAGTGGAGAAGATCTTGGCACATAGGATCTTGGGGGTTGGTCGAAATCAACAGCATGAGTACTTTGTCCATTGGAAGGGCAAACCCGACGAAGAAAATAGTTGGTAGAAATATGAGTCTTTGTGGCGATATGAAGACATGGTTCGTGAGTATGACCGGAAAAACTATGGATCCTAGGTGCAACATAAGTTTTTGGGATGGCAACAAGTCTATTAGGGGAGGTTGCAAGACCTCCAGCTCACGAGTCGGGCGCATGCCCGCATGATGAGCCGAAAATCGAGTTCGGGCAATGAGATGGAAATGTGCTCAGTAAGACACAAGGCAAAGTGGTGACTCGCCTTACTTATAGGCACAGAGTAGGAGCATCTTGGGGCTAGCGTATCGAAGAGGACTCGTGTCAACACTTGCACGAAACGTTGACCAGATCGCGGAGATCGCTTGACGCACAAGGAATGAAGCGATGGGGAGTTGGGTGGAATGACTCAATGTGGCATGGTGAGAAGACTTGTGTCTCAAGAAACCAAGCGACTCGGGGAGTTAGCGCGATCCAAACGACAAGTGAGGCAAGTCAGTCTGGTAAGCGAGCGATGGAATGTGGGTTGGCTCGACCACCTGCCTAGAACGACACAATGGTCCAACACATGGTAGGAGCACGCATAAGTATGGGAGGACTAGACGAGCCAAGGCAGAGATGGAACACATCGGACTTGGGCAAGCAAGCTGAGGACAAGTGTGAACTGTGAAGACAGACATACATAGAATGAAGGGGCGAGCTAGGCTTGCGACCTTATGACCACCTAAGTGAATCGGGTGGACCGAGGCGTAAGGTGACTTGGCGCGACGATATTGCAACGAGAGGTAGACTTGAGACAGGAGATGAGCTCGACTAGATATGGGTTGCAAGAGTACATGTGTATTGGGGCTTTGGGGAGGCAGTTGTATCATTGACCGAACTTTGTTTATTTATGTATGAGCCACACGCTCCTTTGTAACTGTTGTAAAAGCATTTGTATAATAAAGAAGGGTGTTAGGCACAGTTTGTGCCACTCGCCATACCATAAATTGTACCTTGTCTCATTTACATGTTATATTGAATGTGTATCTGTTTGTAATTGTAAGTGTTTGTTGCAAAACGACTGTTAAACAAGTTAAGTGAGTAGGCTCGACTCGCCAAACCTGGAATAGAGTATGGGTAATTCTAGGTGAAGAGGCGTAGAGACTTGGGCTGTCCAAGCCACCAAGCTAGAAATGTTGCGGTGTCACACATCCTAGGGATGACAAATTGTTGTGATTCGAGCATGATCTTTGGGGGTGTGATAGAGATTCAGATCCAGTTTTAACTCCATGATTCTCTCTCTTGGGAGTTTCATTCCCCTGCATGCAGAAACGTCCCTTTGCAGCATTGTCTCTCTGGTTATTCTCTCTATGTTACTTTGTCATTCGCTCCCACCTTTGCTTTCCTCATTCTTGTCAGCATTGTTCGTGCCGCTTGTCTCTTTGCTTGGTGTTGGCGAGGGTTGATTGCCTCTCCCTTGAGATTTTGTACAAGGACCCCTTCATGTAGATTTCCAAGTGGCCTTCGTGCGTGAACTCGAATTTGTCGAAGGGGATGATCAATTAGTTAGATCAAATCTCCGAATGTTAGATCCCAGTTGAACAAAAAGGCAAGAACTAGTTTTGCCAATTATTCTCACCACGCTCAACAGGAGGAAGGCCTACCAAATGCATTCCTTCAATGTTGAACAACCCATAGAACGTCAAAGTGTACAAAAAAAAGGGGATCCCCTTCGACGGGAGGTGTATATGATATTTGATTTTGACGATAGGACGTTGCCACATTTCTTTGCTTCATGTGACAGTTGGTGGGTTTCCTTGCATGACGGTGTCTCCAATAGTAAGTTGCAAGGTCCATAAGTGTGCAAGGATATGTACAACATCTTTGGATATTCTGGCGATGAAGAGGGTTTCAATGGATCCACTGTCCAACATTTATAAGATTCACTCATGCTAGCAGCTAAGAAGGTCTTCATTCTCGACAGAAGAAGAAGTGATTGCACTCAGCCCTATGGATGTCTCAGAGTGAGCATCGCATTGGTTCTCAAGAGCCTTGGAGGAGACCATTAATCTCCTCAACATGTGGAGTTATTCATCTTGCTGCCCGATTTGATTTGTGACTTAGAAACCTGCGATGGGGTCTTCAAGTTTTCCCTCAATGAAAACTTGCCTCAAGCGTTTGTATGGTAGTAGAAACAATAATCCCGATGCCACTTTCATGACCTAAGAAGTCATTAAATAGAAGAGGTTGTGGAAACTGTAAAGGGATTTGCGGAATCAAAAGAAAAAGAAGAGTAGACATGATAGAGTCCAGAAAGCATTTTCGAAATTTTCAGCGAATTGGTGTTGGGTTTAATCCTTGGAAGGCTGACTTGTACATTGTCTTGAAATCCCGTGTACTTGGTACTTTCAATAGAGCACTAGAATTCTGAGCCCTTCGAGTAGAACATCAATGCCTCTTGTCACTGCTACACATTCTCAAAATCTGTGGTGATTCCATATTCCTATAGTAGGCAATGAAAATTGTATTCTCTTGAATCACATGATTCTTCTAAAGGAGAAGGCAGTAAGAGAGGACCCAAAAAGAACTTCAGAGGCAGGGGGTAGGCATAATCCCCATGAAAGATCTGATCTTCATTGTGTCTGTTGCGACAAGAATGGACATGAGGCAAAGACATGCATAATCCCTTGGGAGAAGATCAAAGACAAGCAAGATCAGAAAGAAGACCAAGGTAAAGCATTAGACATGGCAATAGTAAAGCACCTAAATCTGCTCATTATATTGTTGCCCATTGCAATATTGGAGTAATTGAAGATTTTTTTAACACTTCATTTGCTTCTTGGAGAGGTGCATGTTTGCTTGACACAGGTGCAACATGCCACATGACCTTCTGGAAAGACTTCTTTGAAGATTTCAATGACAATGTAGATGGCATAGTTTATTTTGCAGATAAATCAAGTCTCAAACCTTCGAGAATTGGCACCATCAGGCTTACATTTCTTGGACTCTCGAATTTTCTTCTACATGACGTGCTCTATCTTCCTGAGCTGCAAAGGAACTTGTTGTCTCTTGTGCACATTCGACAACAAGGCCACTCTATTCATATCTTTGGTGGAAAAGTTGAAACAAGGAAGGCTTTCGACAACATGGTTGTTATGACAGGAGTGGAGGATGGAAAATTGTTGAAGTTGAAAGGGACATATGTTCATGCACAAAATTCTACATACCTCTCTCTCCACGATGAAGGTACATTGACATCTAGTCTCTTATGGCATGCTAGATTTGGACACATTAATTATGATAGCCTTCATTTGTTGAAAAAGAATAATGTTTCTGGTTTTCCTACTATTCTTAGGAATTTGAAGCAATGTGATGCTTGTATCCTTGGAAAACATAGGAAACAACCATTTCATGATTCTACTTCTAGAGCATGTAGAAAACTTGGACTGATACATTCTGATTTGTGTGGCCCCATGCCTGTTCCATCTGCTAATGGCAATAGATATATCATGACTTTTATTGATGATTACACTAGGATGTGTTGGGTGTACTTGTTGAAAAATAAATCATAGGCTTTTGAAACTTTTAAAAATTTTCATGTATGGATCCAAAATGAAGCCCAGTCTCGTATTGGCTCTCTTCGCACTGATAATGGAAGAGAATATACATCTGATGAATTTGAAAACTATTTTTGACAACATGGGATCAAGCATCAAACCACTGTTCCATACAATCCTCAACAGAATGGTGTGGTTGAAAGAATGAACAAGACTCTCTTAAATATGGTTTATTCCACGAATTTTTTCAAAAATGTGAAATTGATGTTTTGGGATGGTGCAGTTCTATGTGCAGTTTATGTGAAAAACAAGTGTCCATCTCATGCTCTTGAAAATAAGACTCATGAAATGTGGTATAGCTGCATTCCTTCGGTGAGGCATCTTAGAGTCTTTGTTTCCACTTGCTATTCCTCAATTCCTAAGGAGCAAAGGAAAAAGCTTGATGCAAGGAGTCGGAAATGCATCTTCTTTGGGTATTTAAATACCACCAAGGCATATCGTCTTTATGATGAGGTAAACAAGAAATTCATTCTTTCCAGAGATGTAATTTTTGTTGAATCATCCAAGAATGACAAGACTGAGCGACAACGTGATCATCTTGATAAATTCACCCATGTAAAGACATATCATGAATTTTATGATGAGATTCCACACCTTGAAGGGGGGATCCTTATCTTGGATCAATCTATGGAATCTCCTTTTGAAGCACCATCTCCTCCTCATGATGAAGTTCTAGCCACTTCATTAGAACCTGCAATTCATTTGGATGATGTGATTGACAGGATTGAAAGGCCGAACCTTGATGAGAATTCAACACCATCTCAGTTAGCTGAGCAACTTGGAACATCTCAAAAAGGTCCACCAAAGTGGCTCATAAAGACACTTGAAAGTGTTCATCTTGATGAGGTTGGAAAGACAGGAACCAGAAGTTGTACAAGACAAGATGGAGGAGATGTAGATAATTCAAATTTAGGTGATGTAAATGATATGGATGTTTCATATGATTGTGATTTGAATTTATCTACGAACTTTGAACCAACTTCCTTTGAAGAAACCACTTCTCATGATGAGTGGAAAGAAGCCATGCAGTAGGAGTATGATGCTCTCATCAAGAATGGGACATGGAAGTAGGTGGACCCCCCATTCGGAACCAAACCAATTAGCTGCAAGTGGGTCTTCGAGAACAAGTAAAATCAGATGGCCCACTTGACAAGCACAAAGAGGCTTGTGGCAAAAGGATTTGCACAAAAAGAAGGTATTGATTATGAGGAGACTTTTGCCCCCATAGCAAGATGGGCTACCATTCGTACTCTATTTGCCTTTGTAGCACAGAATGGATGGAAAGTTCATCAAATGGATGTGAAGACTGCTTTCTTGAATGGAGACTTGAAAGAGAACGTCTTCATGGCTTAGCGATAAGGTTTTGTTGTGAAGGGACAAGAACATAAAGTATGCAAGCTCATCAAATACTTATATGGCTTGAAAAAAGCACTGCGATCTTGGTATGAAAAGCTAACTGAGCATCTTCTGAAATTGAATTTCAAGCACTTCAATCTTGATGATGCAACTCGGTTGGTCAAGAAAGTTGGTGAAACTGTGGTATATCTTGTAGTGTATGTAGATGATCTGTTGATAACAGGGAACAATGAAAGCTATATTGCATCCATAAAGAAAGAGTTGAAGAAAGGATTTGAGATGACAGATTTGGGACATCTTCATTACTACTTGGAAAATGAAGTGATTCAAAATCGAAAGTACATATTCATCTCCCAAAAGAAATACATTGGAGAATTGTTGAACAAGTTTGGCATGGTTGAGTGTAACCCTCTCTCTACTCCAATGGAATAGAATTTGAAGCTCACATCAAAAGAAGGGAATGAATTTGAGGATGCAACCAAGTACAAACAACTTGTGGGAAGTCTTATCTACCTTACCACCACCAGACCAGATATTTCATTCGTTGTTGGGATTCTTTCCAGGTTCATGCAAAAACCTTGTGAAGGGCATTGGTCTGTTGCAAAAAGAGTTCTAAAATACTTGAAGGGAACTGAACACTTTGGACTCAAGTATTTTAAGGTGGATGACTTCAACCTGATTGGATATTTTGATTTAGAATTTGATGGGGATAGAGAAAATGGAGTGTCAACTTCAGGCTATCTCATGAGTCTTGGATCAGTAGTTTTCTCTTGGAGATCACACAAATAGTTAGTTCCAGTAGATTCCACAATAGAGGCAGAATATATGGCAGTTGCAGAAGCAACAAAGGAGATTGTGTGGCTCAGAAAAAAGCTTGAAGATTTGCAGGAGAAACAGGTGAATTCTACTCCTCTTCTGTTGACAATACTTCTGCAATCAAGTTGGCCAAGAATCCTAGATTCCATGATTGAACCAAGCACATCAACACAAAGTACCATCTGAATCGATATCATGTAGAGGCCAAGACTATTCACATGAGACTTTGTTGCACAAATGAACAAATTGCGGACATATTCACCAAAGTGCTTGGAAGAGAAAATTTTGAAAAGTTCAAAATGATGTTTAGACTCACAAACACCCCTTCAGATTAACGAGGGGAATGTTAGATACCTAATCCTTAGGGATTGAGGTTCTTTGTAAATATTATTTAGGATAAATATGAAGAGTCATAGGTGAATAGAAAATTCGGACCTCTTGGAAGATGAAACCAAAGGTCATCTCACATTGTATTTATGAATGTCTCACGTTAATGCAAAGCAATCATCCATGGAGTTACTTATTCCTCTATCCATACTTGGCATGACAATCTATCTCTCCAAAATCCTAGCTAGGGAAAACAAAGAAAACGCTAGCTCACACCAAGGAGCTCCAACAAGCATGCATCACACAAGCATGCCCTCCAAGGCAAGATGTCTCATCTTCTTCTCTTCAACAAATACAGTTTATGGTTTCATCTCAAAACTCTAATCTCTAAGTCTCCAAGGGAGGGAACCCTAACCCTAGTATTCAAGATGCCCCAAGAAGCCCTAGCGACTCCAAGAGAGAGAGAGAGAAAGAGAGATCAAATACAAAAGAAGATCCAAGAGAGAAAGGAAGACAAGTTCGCTCCACTTGGTCACATTTCTAACACAAGAATGAACAGATCATCATCTTCAATGTCGTCTCCACAAGAGTAAACCCTAGTATCTCACAAGAGAAACCTCCCAACAAAGACATCCTCTTTCTCTTTAATAACTTCTCCTAGGGTTTCCTCATGAATCCTAGCATCCCACTCCAAGAAGACTAGTACAAAGAGATAAGGGAGGCCAACAATACTTATGTGGGCCTATGTTGTTAGAAGCCACCTACAAAGCCACATGCATACTAGCACGTGGGGCATTACACTCCAAGAGTACACATGTCAAGCTCCAAGGTGATGTTGTCTAGAAGCAAGGCTCTAAATTTAAGGGCACTCCACCAGGCGTGTTCAATACTCCTCTTACAAGCCTCTAATGACTCCAACAAACCTCCTAATCCATGTACTCCACTAGGCCCACTCCTGTTACATGGAAACTCGCAACTTGGGCATCTTCAAGTCAACTCTAAGACTCCATGCAAGTATCCAAGCTACCCTGTGCTATCTAGGACCTAATTCCCTCCTCCAGGATGCAAAACGCTCCTCCTCCTAAGCAAGCACCCATCTCTTGTTGATGTTTGTAGCATTAGATAGGAACTTCTGCACAAGTCTAGTGTTGAATGTGTGGGAGTCGTCCGAAAAGGACCTTTCTTATCTTTGTAATTCACTTTAATTAAAGATAATTATTAAATTGAATAGAGTTTTATATTGAGTTGATTAATGTCTAATAAAATGTAAAGTATTTGCATTAGTGATTTAGATATAATCTCCACCGTCGATTGGGATTTAATCTCAACCGTCAATCTCATTGACAGATTCGGGTTATGGGGACTTGGTCATCAACTCAATGTTATAAAAGAAAGACAAAGCGACATGAGTAGACATAGAAAAGAGTGTTAGAGAAATACAAGTGAGACATAGAGAGAGTAATAAAGGATTTTCGCTCAATGTGCAAGTTCAAAGGAGGAAAGAGGAAACAATTTGCAGTAGAAAAGATTGACACCCAACAAGGCATTGTTACAACAAGGTGTTGTTGCAGTAGAAGAAGATAAGGCTGTTGCAAAAGATAGGGCATGTTGACCCCAAAATCTCACCCTTGAGATTTGGATGGTCAAAGGGCCAGTCTATCCTTTCAGGCTGGCATTCAGAGCTTATTCCTGATAGCACAGGATCATCATTCAGAGATTTTCCAGGCACATTGATTCTTGTCCTGGTCAGCTAGAGGATGGTTTCTTACATGGGTTGAGTTCAAAGCTTGTTTCAGTGGTTTCCGAGCTATTACAGGATGAGGTTTCAGTTCCAGGTTTGAGTATGAGAGATTTGCAACATTATGGGACACTTCTTTCCCATGAGGATCTTATTGACCCCTCACATCAGTTATTTGACAACATATTCTTACTCCTTGTCCAATTCTGCTTCCAATGAGTATAAACTTGATGGTATTTGGACAACCTTGCTTTTTGGTGATGCGGTGTCACAAGTGATGATGTGGCGACCCATGTGGGGGCCACACGCTTAAATCTGGGCCTTTTTCCTCCTAAAACTGGGCCCACTAAGTCACCCAACACTTGCTAAATAAAAACTAGATAAAGTAAAGAAGTTTCCCAAAGTCATAAAGCGCCTTAAAGCCAGTCAAAAGTCAAACTGGGTGAGTTGTCTGCTTTCTGCTTTAGCTTTTAGCTTTCAGCTTTATCCTCTTTCCTTTTCCCAACTTTCCCCTTTTTCCTGCTTTATCTTTCCACTTTTTCCTTTATTCCTTTTTCTTTCCTCTCTCACTCATGGGACCTATTTCTCTCCATGAGGTTCGCCCTTCCCACCTTTTTGGCCACAACTTCTTCATACCTAACTAGTTTTAGCCCATTCAACCTCCATTCTTCTCCAGATAACTCCCAGATTTGACCAGAAGGCTTGGGAAAGGTTTGCTCAACCAGTTTTAGTAGGTATTCATGTAGTGACACATGGCAGATGGACAGATTGATACTTGGGCAAGGAATATTGGCTAGCTTTTTGCCCGGTTTGGAAACATCAAGGCGAATTCTTCATGCATTTAGCTATATATGCAACATTCTTCCACAGTTGACAGGTTGATCACTCTATTGCAGGAGCATTCTATCTCTCATTCTATTCTGTCTCTCATTCTAGCTTCGGATTCTCAGTTTCTTGGAGATCATTGTAACAGTTCTTGGCTTTTCTCTGTGATGGAGCCATTCCTCTGATTTGACATGAGTAAAGAGTCTTATGTGTTGATTTTGGCCTAGATTCTTCTTGTTGCATTGGATTTCTAACAAATTGCCGGTGTTTGAAGCTCATCCTTCATTGGGGGTCGATTTGGCACTTTTGAAGCACTCTTCCTTCTTGATTTACTGTCTTTTTGCATTCTAATGGTTCACTCTGCTTAGGGTTTTCCACCAAAATTCATTTAAAATTAAATTTTATGCAGGTTTTGGGTGAGGTTATCTAACCCTCATCCCAAAACCATTTTGTGCTTGTTTGATTTGTGTTTTGCAGGTTAAATCTCATCTATCAAGCAACACGCCCTAGGGTAGCCTCCATGTGGTTGGCATGCACCAGCCCAAAACGAGAGGGGTGATATCAATTGTGACCTTAGAATCCACCCCTAAATTAAGCCTAGTTTGATTCCCTCAATCTACAACCGACCTAAAGCCCAGGGTGTCAAATTTAGCCTTAATAGGGCACAAGAGGGTTTTTCACCCAGTCGTACAGGGTCGAGTTGCAAGGCCGTACAAGTCGTACAATGCACGAGAACAACCATGCTTT
This sequence comes from Picea mariana, assembly GCA_032191745.1. Lineage (NCBI taxonomy): Eukaryota > Viridiplantae > Streptophyta > Pinopsida > Pinales > Pinaceae > Picea > Picea mariana. The sequence goes on from JASDQU010739141.1 coordinate 40,264, forward strand.
GCTGTAGATCTTTTCTTAGTGGGTTATTTTCCCAATTTGGGAGCCCTTGTAAACTTTGAGTAATTTTAATGAAAAGCTGATATTTGAAGGGCATAAATTTTCTGTGTGCTTCCGCTGTTTAATTTCCAGCCAATGTGTAATTATTCTATGGTCTGGATTTTTTGTTTAAAATTCAACACGTAATTTTTTGCATGAGATCATAAGGAAGTAGTTTACCTAGGTTTGAAATTTTGACATGGTATCAAAGTAGGGTCTTTGAAATGAGATTTCGAAGTACCAACAGTAAGATCTAGTGCAGATTTGGGTTTACAGCAACAAATCTATTAGATCTGAGTGATCAATAGTCAGGTCTAGTGTAGATTTGGGGTTTACAACAATAGATCTATTAGATCTGAGTGACCAATAGTCAGATATGGAGTTACAACAGTAGGTCATTTAGATCTAAGCGACCAACAGTAAGATTAATCTCGAGGCCTGCAAGTTGCAGACATGGAGTACTGAGAGGCAGATCAGCAGGCAGAGCCCTTCACTCACCACACATCACCATCTGATCGATGGAAACAACATCCACCACACCCAACTTTGCCCACATAGGACAACAGGTCTTGCTTCATGAAGTAACAACAAGTCTGGTGTTGTCGTAAGTGTCATTTTAATATTTTAAGCATTTGAACATGTTGCAAAGGGTCCTTTCTTGATTTTGAAAACGTTTGCTTGGAAATTATGCCTTTTGCCTCATTTCACGTTGGTGGTTGACATGTTGTCCTAGTAAGTGGGTTACCCTCGGGAAAAGGGCTGCTAATAGGGGGTCTCCTTGAAGAGTCATCGTACCATTCCTGCATATACTTATCACTTCCATACTTCTTCCCTTTCGTTTCCTCGTCTTTTGGGTTTTCGGGCATATTGACCCAAGAAGGGCTTATACCTCATTTCATGTGAAGAAGGGGCTAAAGGCCTAGAGGCTTGTAGCTGGAAAAAGATAAAAGCCAATAAATTATCCTCCAGATGTTCACCCTAAGGTCCTGAGAGCAATGAAATGCTTCTCCATAAAATTCAAGGACCTGTAAAATAAAACACATAACTAATAAATGTCCCTCTTGTTGAGGGAATGCATTGCAGTGTCTTTTACTTTCCTTGCACATGGCACTCAATGTGTTCTAGCCTCAAGTGGCATTGCAATATTGTTTACTTTCCCTTGCATATAGTACCCAATGTTCGGACGTTAATCAATTAATGGCAAATAAAAGGGCTTGGAAAAAGGTTGCATTGAAAACGAGGATGCAACACACCCTCTACAAAGGCACCCATAAATGAGACAATATGAGCCCTTGTATGTCAAGAAACCCCATGCCCAAAAGTCATACCCCCATTACCTCATACTCTTTACATGACTTAGAGAGGGTCTTCTTGGGAAACACTCCTTGACTTGGGAACCTTATACTCTTTACATGATTTAGAGAGGATCTTCTTGGGAAACACTCCTTGACTTGGGGAATGATCTACCCAATAGGGCACCATGACAACCCTCCCATACTTAAATTTGGCGAGTTGTATAAGGTCTTTGAGCATTTGTTTATTTTGAAAAGGGGGGATTTATGCACATGTTTGGGTGGTTCTTTTATTAAATATGGCTTACTTGGCACGATACTTATGACTTGTGGACCCTTGGAGGGCATACTTGTTTGTCTTTGCAGGGCCTTGCTAGGTGAAAGCTTGTTCCTGGAGGCACAAGATTGCTTGGACCTTCATTTGGGGCATGAATCCCACAGGTTGGATGATGTGCCCCTTCTCATTGGACACTTGGGAGGATGAACGTCGCCTTTGGAGGCACTTGGACACCATGAGATGATCACATGCTAGCCCCTTGCACCTCAACGTTGGCCTTTGGAGGCCTAAAACTGTTAAAGTTTAAGCTATTATTAGGTTACCTTTCAATTTACTAGATAACAATAACATAGATAGGATCACTGAGAGAAACCCAATCACAAGATACACAACATTTATCCTGGGAAACCCTCATGGGGAAGAAAACCTAGCAAAACTTCCTTAATATAGATAGCCAATACAATGCCAAGACAATGACCCAAACAACACAGAAATTCCTCTCCCAAGGATGTGCCTCTCTCCCTCTTCCTTCTTCCGTCAACTGGTAATTGCAACTTCCTTCAATACTTGCGCACCGATGAACAAGTGAGTGTGTGTACAAATGAGGCGTTGACCTCTCTTATTTATACAATGTGGCAGGCGCTGAATTGGGGTGTCTTTTCATTGGCTGGGTCGACTTCTCATTCTAGGTGGTTATAACCACTTTAATATATTCTGGCTGGGTCGACTTCTCATTCTGGGTGGTTATACCCACTTTAATATATTTTGGGGCCGACTTTTCATTTAGCCTATTACAATTAGGGTTTGATCAATCCGCAAAAGGGGATTTGGTCATTTACAATACCTGACATGATCAATCCACAAAAGGGGATTGATCTAATCAATAATAAATAAATTTATCTTTTATTTTATCCACAAAAGGGGATAAGAATATTATTTGCAGTTACACAATATTTTAACACTCCCTCTTAACAAGAAGGATATTCTTTATCTTTTGACAAGTCATTGGATGTCATCATCAACTGGGCAACATCATCAACTGGGTAACACCATCAACATCATCAACTGGGTAACATCATTAATTGGAGAACGAGAGGCATCCACTTAGTTATCTGGCATCATGATCACTGACTGGCATATCTATAAATCATCGAAAATTTTGTTCTCTTTATCTTCGCGCAAAAGATACTCTTTCTTTCTTTCGCCTTCACACAGAAGATACTTCTTTCTTATCTTCACACAGAAGATATCTTATCTTCACACAAAAGATGTCTTATCTTCACACATAAGATATTCTTTGAGTTTTGCCATTCCTTTTATGTTCTCCCTTCTCTTGTAGTCATCTATCTCACCCATCCACTGCGGAGGACTACTACCATAACTTCACTCCTAGTCATCCCACATGAACTAGAGAAGCTAATATGCTAGCCTGGACAAGACTAGACTCCCTTTGCATGATCCATGCAGGATCACGACACAAACCTCAAGAGGCAACTAACCATTCCACATGGTCAAGGTTTGTGTTCCAGGCTACTCAATCCTTGGCCAGAGGAGAGTATCTGCTCGTTGCCCCTTGGAGAAACATCCACATTCCTCTCTACGAGGGTGGTCACACCCCTCTCTACGAGGGTATTCTAGCATGTCCCTAGAGTATCCAAAACTCAACACTTGGACAGAGTCCAACCTTGGCAAATTTCTCATTCCCCTTCTCTACGAAGGTCTCTTCCTTCTCTACGAAGGTCTCTTCTCTTTCTCCTTCTCTACGAAGGTCTAGCTATGGGATATGAAAAAAACTCTTGTGGGCTAAAATCTTTCCATGGTATAATACCATGCTACCCATCTGCTAGGCACCATCCATCTACTGGATAACTTTCATCTTGATCAAAATATCTAGGCACCATCCATCTGCTTTCCTAATTGCATCAAATCACGATCCTCCATTTTGAACTCGGAGACATGGCTCCCTCTTGCACCAAACTAATAGCTTCTAATCATCATCCTTGAAGTTCTCTTCTGTAATATCCTCGGTGCCTTCTTGAGTTTGAACATTTCTTTCTTTCTGTCTTCATACTGGATCAACCTGCTCCCTCTGCATCTATAAGAACGGTACTGGAGCAACCTGTAGTTACCTGCATCTCATCAACTATATCTGAGTATCCATCTTTTTCTTCATCTTGAACATTTTTGTTTTGCATCTTTAGGAGCCTCCTCCTCCTATATAAATACTGGATACTGTTTGATCTTTACTGACTGTCACCATATCATACGTCCTTCTCATGTTGTCTAACTTCTACAAGTCAAGGCATAAGTACTTTCTTCCGAGACATGTAAACTTACTTACAGTATGCTTTCTGAGACATGTCACTTAGCCAATTAGTCAGTAACAATAAGCAGTAATAAAACTATATCATGATTCCTATCAGAGTAGTACACATCTTTTCTTAAGCAAAACTTGTTCAACCATGTACACATCTGAAACCCTAATCATGAATAAGACTTTTGAACTCTTTTTCACTTTAGCTATGAAATTACCAAATTTTTCCCTTACTATCATAGCTAAACACATACCTTTGTCACTCTCATGAGTGATCATACCTGAAATAAATATTTTATCTCTTTCTTTATCCTCTTCTTTGATACTTCCTTCGTAAGTCTGCATAGACACTAAAATAAAATGAGGTTAATTAACATTCTCACAAAAGACTAACTTGTAATGATAAAGTATTAAAGTAAGCAAGATACTAAAAATAAACATGAATACTTATCTTTTGTTTTTGTGTGGGGAGGCTCTACAGACTCTACCATTTGCTATCTTTCTTCAGATCAACTATCTTCAACTTAAATTACATAATCCTCAATTCCTGCTGAAGCTTTCTTTGAGGGAGGAGATTTCTCTTCGTCTCCCACATGTGCTTGATGCTTTCTTTCCCTCTGGTTCTGGTACACCTACTGTAACATGTTTTAGGAGATCATTCTCGTCTAGAATCATCTGCAACCTATGCTTCCAAGATCTGAAGTTTCCAGATCCTTCCAGCCTGTCTTCTACCCTCATATTTGTAGCCATTCTTTCTTGTAGTAGAAACCCTAGCCCTCCGGGCTTATAGAAATAATAGAAAAATCAAATTTCTTGGATTTGAAAACTGAACTCACAAAAAGATGCGTTGGACTGAGGCGAGTATGTTGGTATAGTCAGTTTATGAAAATTCCAATTTTTGACCCTTGAAACTAGACCAACGGATTTTTGGACTAGTGCTTCTGGTTTTTTGGTACTTCTAGTTTCCCGGTACTTCTGGTTTTCCGGTACTTCTGGTTTCCTAGTACTTCTGGTTTTCTGGTACTTCTGGTTTTCTGGTACTTTTGGTTTTCCGATACTTTTGGTTCTCTGGTACTTCTGGTTTTATGGTATTTCTGGTTCTTTAGTACTTCTGGTACTCTGGTTTTCTGGTACTTCTGGTACTTTGTGAAAACTAGGGTTTCACTTTTCGAGAGATCTAGCCACTGAAAAGTTGCGCTGAAGATGCCAAAGTGTTCCTTGAGGTAGGGCGCACTTTTCTAGATGGTTTTGGGGCTGAAATTCTTCTTCAATAAAAAGCCCTAATTTTCTTGTACGACAACAGTGACGTTTTTCTTTTTCCTGTGAAAGATGCTCTCTTCAGCTCAGCTTTGATACCATGTTAAAGTTTAAGCTATTATTAGGTTACCTTTCAATTTACTAGATAACAATAGCATAGATAGGATCACTGAGAGAAACACAATCACAAGATACACAACGTTTATCCTAGGAAACCCTCATGGAGAAGAAAACCCAGCAAAACTTCCTTAATATAGATAACCAATACAATGCCAAGACAATGAAACAAACAACACAAAAATTCCTCTCCCAAGGATGCGCCTCTCTCTCTCTCTTCCTTCTTCCGACAACTGGTAACTGCAGCTTCCTTCAATACTTGCACATTGATGAACAAGTGAGTGCATGTACAAATGAGGCGCTGGCCTCTCTTATTTATACAATCTGGCAGGCGCTGAACTGGGGTGTCTTTTCACTGGCTGGGCCGACTTCTCATTTTGGGTGGTTATAACCACTTTAAAATATTCTGGCTGGGCCGAATTCTCATTCTGGGTGGTTATACCCACTTTAATATATTCTGGGGCGACTTTTCATTTAGCCTATTACAATTAGGGTTTGATCAATCCGCAAAAGGGGATTTGGTCATTTACAATACCCGACATGATCAATCCACAAAAGGGGATTGATCTAATCAATAATAAATATATTTTATCTTTTACTTTATCCACAAAAGGGGATAAGAATATTCTTTGCAGTTACACAATATTTTAACAAAAACGTCACTTTCTATGCCCTAGACGTGACATGAAGGCTAGGGTTTTTGATGGGGTTCTCATGGTTGATGGTGATGTGACATGGTTTGATGGAGAGAGAGACACATGGCATGCACTAGAGCACTTGGTGGGAGGGCACATGGCCTTTGGAGGCCCAACTATCTTCATCAAAGGGCTCAATGTCTCTCTTGGAGGCTTAACGTCACCCCTAAAAGGGGATTTACTTTATGTATTTTGTAATTTTAAGTTGTAAAGGGCAAATAGAGGATGTTGACCTCTCTAATTTGTTGTTGACATTTTTAAAAGTGGACAAATTGGTTTTAGGTGACCTCATATAAATAGAGGTCACCTCATTTCATTTTATCATCATGTGCTTGAGAATTACATACTCTCTTGGCTGAAACTTTTGCCCTACTTGGGAAAATCGTTCTATCTCTTTTTTGGTGTATTGTGGATGCTTATTTCTTTTCTATTGGAAGGAAGGCTAGCGCTATCTCTTGATGCTCATTTTCTTGGCAATGTGATGGAATGTTCTTGGTAAAGAAGGGTTTTGCATGTTATCTCTTGAAATTGGTAAGGAATTTTCTGCATAAGTGTGTTGTTTCTTCTTGTTTCAAGGTTAATTTGGATAGATCTTTGGAGGAGTATAAGGGCATACACCCTCCATCAAGATCCATTTTTGTTATCATTAAAAAGAGCTATTTTGCAAAGGTTGCTACAAGTAGTAAAAGGGCTTACACCCCTTGTAGATTTACCTTGCTAGGTTTTGTTTGCTCTAGGGAGTAAATGGGCTTACACCTCTAGAGAAGTAACAATCCCTAACTCATACACAAGAGACTCCATTAACCCAATTAATAAGGCACTCATCTACTTGCATTGGAGATTGTATATTTATGCATTGGTATACGCGAATTTTTGAGATATTGCTATTGTTCAAGTTGGATCTATTTCTACATGTTATAGGCTTTCTTGTGCCCTAGGGGCATCTTGATTGGCCAAGTAATTCTTTTTGCTGTTATAAATTAATACTACAGCCACTAGGGCTGCTGCAAAAACATCTTTCTCCACTTATTGTTCACTTTTCTAACGCCAAAGGTCACTAGCAAGCTGCCATAATTGTTCTACTATTGAATGCTATCTTTTGGGTGGATTGTTTGTTGATTTTGGTGGGTAGAAGTTGCTGCTGTAACAATAGTTTGCTACAGCCATAAGGCTGTTACAATATTTGCTGATAACTCTAATTAACAGCCCCTTAAATGCTACCAAACCTTGCTCTAACTATTGGGAATTTATCTAGTTATTGCTAGCTTTGTTTCCATCATCTTGCACTAGATTTTGGTAGTCTAATTTGCAGCTGATATAACTTGTTTACTGTAGAAAATATATTTCCATACTGCTGCAATTTTGGGACAGCAAGGTTTCTTGCTGAATCCCCACTGGTTAAAGGCTTTGTTTATCATCTATGTCTTGTTATGGGCAGGGCTAACACTATTTTGCAGGTACACAACCTTGGCATATCATTCAACAACTATCAAGACTCTTTATCAAGCCTATCTCCATCTCCTAATTCTGACCTTTAGGGGGGTCCTCTCATACTCTTTCACTTTCCGTCTCAATCCCCCTAGGGTCACCCCAGATTCCCCCCTTGTGGTGATTTCATCATCACTAAAGTGAGGGGAGTGTTTATCTAAGGTGACAGTGGGTAGATACTCCCGTAGTTGTCACACCTTTGTGGTTTGGTTTGGGCTTTGCCCAAGCTACAATTTGCGTGATAATAGGAATGACTGTTTGTATCTAATAAGACCAATGTTACCGAAGCATGGAGCAAACCATGATCGAGAGCGATCTCAAAAGAACCTGGGAGCGAAGCATCCCGAGAACATTTTATTTATAACATATATTTTAATGCATATGTATTCATAAAAAACATGAAGAATACCAAATTAGTTGCTAAAAAGATGAAAACATACATATTTATGCTACTTGTCTACATTAGTATGAAGCTGTAAACATGTCATCATAGTAGAATCTATGTTAATCATGGAGCATCAATCATTTAGTACTACATAGATAACATCAACCATATTGCAAATGCAGTTACAAAATACAAACTTACAAACATTTAAAATACAATCAAATAATAGGAAGTAGAGTATGCTATGAATTTATGAAATGAAATAGCATATCATGACCAAAGAGTTGTGTTTATAGAATAGGCCATGTGTTGATGTTTTGTAGCTTTGGGTACGTATTCTCACATGGCCTTGGTGTGAGGCATGTGAGAATCCATGTGAGAATCTTCGTTGGCACCTCGTTGCACTTTCGTTGCGGTGAAAACGCCCTTGGAATGAAGTTGGGGCTTCATGGGTTTAATGATGGGCTTTGTGGGCTTGTGTTGGGGTTTCACACCTACATGGGGCAATTAATTATTCTAATTAAATGTTGAGTTTGTAAAGGGGCTTCTAACTCAACCATTGGACTTGTATAAAAGGAGATCAAGGTCATTGCGGCATTTCATTCTTGTGTGGATGCTTGGTGATTTTAGTCCAAGTGTGGTGACCTCAGTTGCAGCTATGGAGAGGGGCCGCTAGGCCTCAACTTTCAAGTTTGCTGTTATTTTATTGTTTTGTGCAGGTTCTATGGAGAGGAGAGCTCGACCTAGGAGAGTAAGGTAGCAGCGGCCTGTGGGATGGGTTCTGTGGCAGCTGCAGGTCTGTATGAGGCTGCCAACAAGTAGGAGGGGGCTCGACCAACCTAGGGGAGGCTGGCGTAGGCTTAGGACAAGAAGCCGCTAAGACTAGAGGGCTCGACATGTGCTTTAGATGCCTTCTAGATAGAGAAAAGGGCAGCCGCAGGTGAGGAGGAGACTCTGCTTGGTGGCTTAGGACAACATCCAAGTGCTGGGGCTGTTTTGGAGGCCAGGACGTCAGCTACAAGTGTGCTGGGCAAGGAGAAAAGGTTGCAACAGTGCTGGGACAATTCTGGGACAGTTCTGGGCAGTGTTGGGGGTTGTTACAACCACCCTAGCAGCAGTACTGAGTGCTTCCATTAGGGCTGTAACATCCAAGTCTATAGCAAACCTTGAGGACAGTCCTGGAGCAGACTTTGGACAGCCCTTGAGGGCAGATTTTGGACAACAAAGGAGGGTTGGAACTACGACAAGGTCCCGACAGCTTGGTGACAGGTTGAGGGCAGGTTTAGGACTGATGTGACAGCCTAAACAATCAACAACAAGGTCAATCCTTGGGGTGACAAAGAAGGGCTGAAAGGACTCAACCAACCTTGAGAAAGGAGTTGTAGAGGTGGTGGAGTGTTTGAGGAGGCAAGGGATGCCCTAACCCTCAGCCTTAGGACAACAACATTGGCATGGAAACCAAGGAGGGTTTCAACAGTGTCTTGTAAGTTGTTTTGGCATTTTCTGTGTAAGAGTAAATTGGGCCATTGTCCCTGGTACGGAAGCCCATTTATTTTGAGCCTTGTTCTAGGTTAAGAACAGGGGATTTTGGGCTTAAGATTCTTGTGTACTTGTGTATGATCTAATAGCTAGTTTTATTTTCCGCTGTGCTAAGGTGTTAGGCATCTCAGTGTGTTTATGTTTACAGTTCAAATTGTGTAAGTTTGTGTATTCTGTTGAGAACATAGACCGGACCTGAGGTGCGTGTGCACCAAGTCTGGGTGCACTATGAAATCTAACACCATGTGTCTAATTTCCAAAATAGATATTAGAAACTAAAGTCTAAAAATTGAAAATCTAATATGACAACTAAATAAGTGAAAAAAGAGATAAGTAGTCTAATCTGTTATCAAAATTTCCTTCCTTTTGGCACCACCACGAGCGCCACATAGTTGTGGTAGTGGAGGTAATTGTGAAGATGTAGTTGGACCTAAAAATCTTGCAATTAGGTTGACCATGGCATCTCAATACAATTATCATCATAAGAAAGAGCAACCTCCAAGTCCTACAAAGCCAATGCTTCACCCTACAAATTGTCTTCCTTTGGATCACTATCCCAAATATTATTCCATCTTTGCCTCCTCACAATAATGGGACAACAACCACAAGTTTTAATGCACATAAAACCAAGCGCTCTTCTCGGTTTACATTCAACCTATTTCGCTTGACACTATACATGAAATTATAGGTGCTCCAACACCTCTCTGCGAAAGAAGTTTTCATAACCTATGAAAGCACCCATTTCACCAAATGTTGCAAATGTGGCGTAAAACCACCATACAAGTTTTACCATGGAGAGAAATCGACTTCTTTTGATCTCTAAATGGATGGGAATAAACAAATAATCCTTGGGCACTTGTGTAGGTGCTCAATTGTTGTCATATGGTATTGCACTTCTCATCAGGTAGAAGTTTGTCTAATGCTTGCATATAACCACTTAGAAACCTCTAGATCCATGCGAAGTTTTCTCTTCACTTCGCCACTAGGAGCAGGTGCTTTAGCCATGATGTAGCATAGTATTTTGGTGTAAGGACATATGCTTAGGCATGGAGTGGAATATTTAGCTTTGCCCACCGTTTTTCCACCTTATACGAATATAGTCATATAAGTTCACATATTTAAGCTCAACGATGTCTTTAATTTGGCCAAGCATGGTGTCCATCTACTCATACACCTCCATAATCACTAGTTGATCTGAATCTGCAAATTGAATCATGTTATAAATTGACTGCAAAACATAGTTAACCTGTGATCAAAAATGAGGATTAAGAACGATATCTTGCATTGCAACAACACTATCTCTATTTAATGCATCATGTATCGTTAACTATTCCCATAAATCACTCACCACCAGATTATCCAATGGGTAGTGGTCAATAGTATGCCCTGTAATGAATTTGATGACGAACCTCCCTTTCTTGTACAAGTTATTGATCTAGTCACACTCTTTATGCTTAACAATATCATGCATCAAAAGATTCAATGTGTGCACCCAACAACTAGCCCAAAAAGTGTGAGGATGTACCTACTCAATGATTTTTCTTGCTTTGTTACAATTTGTTGCATTATTTGTAATTACTTATCACATTGGACGACCCAATATCATTAATGGTTTTCAGTAGGAAGTTTGCAATTTTTTGAGAAGATGCAACAAATGATGAGTAGGAAGACTACACCACTAGCTGACACACCAATAACGCTTATCAATTGTTGTTTTTGAACATTTGTCCAGGAGTCAAATACAAAACCCCACTATCCAACCACTCATTTTTAAACTGTCCTAGAGCTCTCTAGACTTTGGCTTTTTCCTTGTCTAGCATTATAGTTCTAACTTTCTCATATCTATCCTTTTGAGCATTATGAATGGCCTTGACCATAGCATGCTAATGGGGGGAGTGAAAAACATTGAATGGTATACCACATGCATAAAGAAACCTCATCACTTTTGCATCCACCTCATCCTTACCACCAACATCAAGGAGATCTTCTATTGCTCTACTTCCACCCCTTGTATGCAAGCCCTTGACCCCACTAGCATTAGATGAACTAGATGTGGCAAGTTTGGAATGGCCAAACATTCTCAATGTGGAATCGGATTGAAACATTTGTTTTTTGCCACTCTTTCTTTATGTTGCTTCCTCTTTCTTGATGTATTTTGATCTCTCTTCATTTGATATTGGGGGAAAGCTTTGGTTCCACCAACGTTAAGCTTGTCACCCTACATTATCCCACAAAGATGACTCCTCACATGAGTATATGAACCGGTGTAAGGTTTGCCTTTATGACAATATTTTTTGTGGTTTGCCTTCATCCCCTCCATCTTCAAAGAATGGGTCACTATGAACATCCTCCTCTTATACATTATGGACCCTATCATGCCTATTCCCCACTAACACCATGAGAATAAAAAGTGGAAGCATACACCATACGAAGAACGCTCTTTTCAAGTCTTGGACAACAAACCTACAATAGAATGAGGAAGAGAAGGAATGAGAAAGATAAGATAACATAAAATTATTTTATTAACATAAAAAAGGAGGAGAAGAGAGCATATGAATCCGTAAACAAACAAAATAGAAAAAAACTTTGTAAAGAATGGGGTTTGAGCTTATCTTTTCAACTCTCTAACTGTTAGCAATAGTGGAATGTATTATGAGACTATGGAAGCCTTTGAGATCTTCCAAGCTCTCACCAATATATGCTTTCCTAAAAAAGTACCAAACTCCTCTCTCAAAACACTAGCTTTAGATGCATGAAATGATAAATTGGAACGAGAAAGATGAGGAGGAAGGGGTTTAATACTCCCAAGGCCATTTCCCTAGCCTCAAATGGCTATTGGGACCTTCCCATGCCCCCCACAATACCTTAAAATAAATTAAAAAACTGCTCTTTTTTCATGGGAGCATGCCAGAGCATTCGGGGAGCATTCTGAGAGCAAGGTTGAGAGGGTTTGGGAAATTGAGAGTGAGACAAGGAGCAATAAGCTCCTCGATGGAGCTCCTGAAAATTCGGAGATTGGAATTGTTTCGAGAGTAGGCTCTTGGGATAGCTCCCAAAATGAACTCCCTAGGAGCGCAATTCCTGAGCAAATGGGTCCCTTTGGAGGACTATTTTGGTATCATTGAATAAGACACTAAAGCATGATCGTTTGGACCTTCTTGATTCAAGATCACTTTGTATATATATGACCAAGGCTAGGGCCCCAAATCTTAGAACCATCTTTAATAAGTTATAGTAGGTTTAGTGAGTGCATTGAAGAGCTTCATCCTAGATGGAGAGAAACATTTCAACTGGGCATGCTAAACAACCCTCAATGGGTGAAACAATGAACACAAACACTTATGTTTGACTACGCTACCACGACAGGGGGCTAATTTTTTTGTCAAAATCACTATGTGCTTCCACATTGCACCTTCTGAGTATTCATGCCTCCAAGGGGAATTGAACCTTGTGTTAAAGTTGACCTATTGTTCCAAGGTATTCTCCTTCAGTGGTGACAACAATTATGACTAGATCCAACGCAACAATGATTAGAAAATCCAATCTCGCTTAGATCCTTGTGCCAATTGCTGCTATGAGGAAGGCACATTAGGTAGGTACAGTAGTTAAGTAGACTCAATGGTTGAGGCATATCCATACATGTGCCATCTTTAGAAAGTGTTATTTTCATACTTAGTTTACATGTAGTTCTAATTTAGATAGACTGCATGGTTAGAGGGAGTACCAAATTTAGCCAAAGCACAGTGTCCAAGGAGAGAGGTGCATGCATGTACACAACAAGTTTTGTCCTAGTGGGCTCTCTGTTCTAGGCTACCCTATCCTTGCATGAAGGTGCACTCTTCCCGTATGCATTTAGGGTTAGGGTTTCTCTCCTCAACTTAGGTGCACCACTAGTATGGTCTTCCTTTTTGTAAAGGAGTGAGTTAATAAGTGGACAATCTCAACCTTTCCAATGTGTGCATTTTTTTAGGGAAGGAAAAATTCCATCCTGATCCACTCATTTTTGAAATTCTGATGATTTGGGTCTTTTTAAAATGGCCTAAAACCCTTGCGGGAAAAGTTCCATGGTCGAAGTTTCCATCAATCAGGTGGAACTATAACTTTTGGAAAAATTCCTACTGGGTTTGGTGAAGAATTTCAATCGGAAAAGGGTTGAGTTTGTCCACTTATTAACTTATTCCTTTTGTAAACCTTAGTTTCTCCCGTTCTATAAAGGAGACTAAGGGTGCTTCACTAGAGTGTGTATTAGATGAGAGATACATGAAGTTTTGAGCATATTGCTTTGCGATCTTTGTTTTTAGTGAATAGAAGGTGATTGAGTGTCACTGACTTTGTATTCACTGTCATAATTTCTAGAACTTTGATTTTCCTATAAAATGCGGTGTTTACACTTGTGAATCTACAACCCAGACTTTTTAGTATACATAGTCCTAAGGTTTTGATAGGTGTGTTCAAATTTTCAGATTCATATTCTAGGATTTTGATTTATAGGAAGTGCAAATTTGTGTATCATCTCAAAAAAAGGTGACATGGTATAAGAGTTGTGTATTTGATATCTTCTTGGATCTATGTATGGAGAAGGCGACTACTTGTGAGAGGGAGCTATCGGAAGATTTCTGCAGGTGTGATGCCTAGAAGAGTCTAGAGATTGGAGTGATCCATGCCTGAGATATGTACACGCACTTGTGAGGGGTTGTGGGTGAGATGCCTATGTAGCTCAAGTGATTGGAGTGATGATTTGCACTTGTGACAGGTTGTTGTTTTATTTCTAGCTGATCTGTTTGTTTGAGGTGTATTCAAAAGTTACAGGAATGGCTAACTTGGGTCTCAAAGATTGCGATCACTTAGAGGATGCTTCCAATGTTACACCTTGGAAGTGCGAGCTTCAAATGCTCGAAAAGTTTGATCTTTGGACTATATTGTAGAAGGGGGGCTATAATGGCCACCGATCCTGTGCCATTGACCGAACACAATTAGAAGGTGGCCAAAGAGAAGAGAATCATCCTGGATTCCTTTAAGGACCATTTGACCCCTCACATCACGGACAACTCGACTAAGAATATGTATGATGCCTTGATTGCTTTGTATTGGAGTATGAATATTTCCCACAAGATGCTCCTAAAGAACAAGCTCATTATCACAAACATGAGTGACACAAACATGATGGCTAGCTACTTGATGAATTTGAGTTGAGAGATCAACGTGCTACTATCGAGATGAAGGTTGAGGACGAGGAGTTGGTGCCCATAGCACTAAATGTGCTTTTTGCACCTTGGGAATCCTTTGTATAGGATGACTTTTCTCATGAGAAGTTGCCCACCTTTGAGAAACTTTGGGACATCTTTGCCCAAGAGGAGATGAGGTGAGAGATAGTTGCACCCACAATGGAAGAGATCCAGAGTCTATCCCTCAACAAAAAGGTGAGGAGAGGAGAGGAGAGGTGAGAAAGGAGGACCTAGGAGGGGTTAGAATGGATAGAAAGAAGATTCCAGTTCTTCGAACTAGGGGAAGAAAGACTTGAGTCATCTGAAGTGTTTCAAGTGCCAAAAGATGGGCCACTATGCATCTCAATGTCCCGAGAAAAAGAAGGCCAAGGGCAAGTAGTAGCAATGGAAGTAGTTTGCAAGGAGTGCAAAAGTTTGTGTTGGAGTGGATGAGTTAGCATCCAAGCATGATACATCTTTCTCAATGGTTTTGTACCTCTCTACTCACACCATTTATAGTGTAGGGTGGTATATGGATAATGGAGAATCCAGACACATGACCTTCAACAAGAAAGCATTCAACATAGTTAAAGAGCAAGGGGTCGCATATAGGTGGAGTTGGGTGATGATGCTACATATCCAATTACTAGAATGTGATCTGTCTCTTTCTACGTACTTTTAGGTGATGTTCTTGCGCTACATGATATTTTGTATGTTCTTGGTTTTGTTATCACCCAATCTAGCACCCTTGTGCAAAGCCTATCACAAGGTGCAAGACAAGTGTAACTATTAGAAGTACTTGCCATTGCCACCGTAGCAATTACTGTTAAAATTTTTAATTAAATAAAGTACCAAGGCAAGTGTTTCTCTTCCCTAGGCACCTAAGGGGTGAGAAAGTGCCTAATGTGGGCCCTAGTCATTTAATTTGTGAGATGCAAATTAAAAGTTGACTTTATGACTAAAGTGAGGGTGAGTGAAGAGACATCTAATCTCAGCCACTCATCCAATTTAATCTCAACCATTGGATTAGAGAGACTCCTCACCTACCTCATGAGGTCGATTAGGGTAGAGGGGCGCACCCATTCTTGAGTAGTTGAATCATTTTTGAGAGAGCAAGAGAGAGAGCTGGAGCCCACGGCAGAGAGAGGGATCTTTGTTGGGTACAGTGAGACTTCAAAGGCTTTCCATATATACCTTCCTTCCTTGAGGAAGACTGTCTTGAGGAGGGATGTCAGATTTGAGGAGGACGGAGCTTTTAGGAAGTCTAGAGGGACAGAGAAGGGTGAGCAGTCTTCACCACAGATTCAGGTGAGTCCGCAACAGACTACAGTGACACAGAGTTTGGGGCCATCAGCTTCGGTGACGACAGGTTCACAGGTGACAGGGCCACAGAGTTCAGGTTCACAGGCTACTGGTCCACATGTTTCAGGATCAGGTACTTCAGAGTCTACTACAGGATCATTGTCTTCAGGAGATGGGGTTGAGCAGGGAGAGTCCCCTCCACAGGATACTACTTCAGAGAGGAGGAAGCCCAAGTGGCTTTAGGACACTTTGAGGGAGGCACAGGGTTCAGTGGGGAATCCGAGACAGGCAGTGAGGGAGAGTAAACCTCCCGAGAGGTTTTGTAGCTACATCGCGATGGTGAACAGTATTCGGGAGTCTAAGCCTTCCACTTTTGAGGAGGCCACTAGTAGACAGGTATGGAGAGATGCCATGATGGAAGAGTACAATTCCATCATGAAGAACGATGTCTGGGAAGTTGTTCCTAGACCCGAGGGGAAGTCAGTGGTGACTTCTAGGTGGCTCTACAAGCTAAAGCATGCTGCGGATGGCAGCATTGAGAAATACAAAGCTCGCTTTGTGGCTCGGGGGTTTTCACAGGTTGAGGGAGTCGACTATGGTGAGACCTTTACGCCGGTTGCTAGATACACTTCGATCAGGGCAGTGATCTCCATTGCAACAGAGATGGGTTGGAAGATTCACCAGATGGATGTGAAGACCGCATTTTTGAATGGTCTTATTGAGGAGGAGGTGTATATTGAGCAACCATTGGGCTTTGAGGTGCATGGGAGAGAGTCTCATGTGTGTAGACTGAAGAAGGCATTGTATGGGCTGAAACAAGTTCCCATAGCTTGGTATTCGAGGATAGATGCCTATTTGCAGCAGTTGGGTTTTGAGAAGAGTGAGGCGGATCCCAACCTAGACTTCATTGTGGTTGGAGAGGATCCTCTCATTCTTTTGCTATATGTGGATGATCTTTTCATTACAGGGGCAGAGAGACTCATTAGCAGCTGCAAGGAGAGCCTTGCTTCAGAGTTCGAGATGACTGACATTGGACTGATGCATTACTTTTTGGGATTGGAGGTTTGGCAGGAGCCTGGACACATCTTCCTGGGACAGGGGAAGTATGTATGTGACATTCTGAGCAAATTTCAGATGGGAGATAGCAGGCCCATGACCACTCCCATGATTACCAACTGGAAGAAGCTTCATGCTTCTGAGTCACAGTTGGTGGATTCCACTTTGTATCGTCAGTTGATCGGGTCATTGATGTATTTGGTCAATACCAGGCCAGATATTTGTTTTG
>JASDQU010739141.1:57554-93123 GCA_032191745.1 Picea mariana
AGCCTCCTTCTGGTTGTAGCCAGAGAATTGGGGAGTTGGAGCTTCCCTCAGGTTGTAGCCTGAGAAACTAGGGGGTTGGAGCCTCCTTCCAGTTGCAGCTGGAAAACAAAGGAAGTTGGTGCTTCCAATGAATGTAATTCTTCAAGATATATAAGAAAAAACATTCCGTGGTTTTCTCCCGATTTGGGTTTCCACGTAAAACACTGGTGTACTGTGTATGTGTATGATTGTTCATTTGTTCATTGCTTATTTACTCTGCAGTTATTGGATAATAATGCTTCATTGATATAACACTTGGATTATATGGTTAAATTGCTCTATTACTGATTCACCCCCCCTCTCAGTAATCCAACAAAAAGGTGGTGTCTAAAGACACCGTTACAACACTTAAGCATTACACATTATGATCAGAACATCATAATGTGTATTGGACATTTTGTACACAAGAAATATATCACCATGATGATAATGACCTTTGGGTTTGCTATTTATAGCTTCAACATATAATCAAATTCCATGAAATCGAGAGGATCGTTTCTACATAGAACCGTCGATTATTCAAGTTGACTCCTTCAGATCTGCATTGTCTAGTCGGCTCAACAAGGATGCTTAAACTAAAATTCCATGTGTCCAATGCATAGTTGATTGCTTGGTTGGTCGATCCACTGACCAACTATCTTTGATTATTGGTTGATTGTTCGACTGGCAGACTTGTCAAATACTCAAACAACTGATGTAGATATTTGATCGATAGCCCGACTGATTATTTCTAGGTGTGGGTTGACCGCCAAACCAACTGATTCTAGGAGAAGTGTGATAAACCATCATAAATTTATGTCCCGACATCTTCCATGACCATTAGCATTTACAAACTAAAGTGTTTTTTGATACTTATTAATATATATTGCTTCCAAATTTCATTAAAATGATAACCCCTAAAAAAACATGGATAAATATCTTAAAGTTATAACTTGTACTATATATATTTTTTCTTTTGAAGGTGGAAAAACCTATCATAACTTAGTACTCAATCAACAGTGAGGACAATCATCTCTAGCTACTATCCATGAATGCAAGATAACTCATCACCATTATTGAAGGAAAACTACACCACTTGAAATGATATGTTGGTTGTCCATAAGGGAGCAAACTCTTACTCCTTCTACTTTCCTTTGGGTCTTGAGTTGTTAACATGATTTATTACATCCAAGGAAGATGAGTTTTAATCCAATCAAAATCATCTTTAGGTCTTACTCCAAGTCCAAATGGTGGTTTTCGAATGAATAGTATTGCAAGAAAGATAGTATCTTGTATTTTCATTGTTGAGACCACAACAATGGGCTCATGTGCTTTCAAGTAGCATATAACTGAAAGGAAGAAATTATTCCTACACTAATAAATGAGTAAAGAATGTGAAAAAAAGAAACATAAACATACAACCATTAGACAACAATTTCATAGGGAAAAATGTTTTGAGAGAAAAACCCCACACTCTATATCACACGCCATGTATTACTCATCAACTAAATGGTTACAATAGATTATAGAGTGTTTTTTTATGTCAACGAGACCATTCAACAATAGCATAAGGATTCTATAGAAATTTCAACAACATTTAACAATAAGTTAAAAATCACTCATTGTTTTCCTCCAAGTTCCCTAGCACTCAATAAATAGGCATAAAAAAAAGTGTGAACCATTTACAATTTTCAAATTCTACGTATTGCAAACCACTAACAATTAATTGGCCAACAATTATTTCCTAGAATTTGTTACCCCCTCACTTCTAGGGGTAACTAGAGGAGGATTTTTTTCCATGATCCACATTATAGACAACAATTCCAATGATGACATTCGAGACTCTCCACAAATAGTTGACCATAAATATCTTCCCCTACATGCTCATCTCACTCACATAGATGACATGGTGCATTACACATAGAGGTACATTATTTTGACACTTCATATAGAGTGATAATTTCATTTTTTTGGGCATGAAAATGGTGGTTATAGGTTGAATTGGATAATGAATTATGATGCTTTGAATGTATACATTTTTCCTTATTTCACCTTGGTGTTCATCATTGTCTCCTAGTCAAGTGTTTTCACTCTTGGGAAAAGTTGTGCCATTGTGTTTTGTTAATAAGGGTAATGTGTCCATATCCCTTGCCATACATAACATATTCCATTTTTCCTCTCTCTGTTGTCCTTTCAGGGATGATTTTAGAGGCTAAATTTCTCTCATGGGATAATTTTCCATGGTTTTTCCCCAAAAATGATTCGCTATTCTAAAAATGATTCGCCCAAATTCTATAGGATAAAATTATTTTACCTTTAAAATCGCCAAAATTTTATACAAACTATATAAAATCCTTAGAAATTTGAATATTTTTAAAAAATATCACCAAACCTTTTATAGTTGACATATGAAGGATTAGTAAGATTCACCAAGGTTTCTACATTTCAAAATAAATTTCCATCCTTAAAATCATCCCTGGTCCTTTCTTTTGGGTGGTTGTTACATGTATCCCAAAAATGTTCATGCTTCATAATCCCATGAGAAGAAAGGGATTGACTGTCTAAGCTTGATGCAAATTTATTAAAAAGAAATGAAATAAAAAGAGAAAAATCCCTAATTTAAGATGCAAAGCAAAGAAACAAACAAGAAAAACAAAGTCTAAAACCAAGAAAGAAAGTGATGCATGAGATCTACCCCCCCAAGTCCTATAGCAATGAATTCATACCTAACAAAAAGACTTAGAAAATGAAAGTCATAAGCCAAAATGAAGAAATAAAGAAAAAGGAAAACAAGGATTTGGAAAGACACAATGTTGAGGAAAGGTTACCTAAGTTCTCCCTCTATAAAGGCACCCATGTGGATGAATATCTTATGCGACCTTGAATGTCAATGGCATCCACCTATGAAGTAAACCCCAAACCATATCACATGTCATTGCACATACTCCTTGATGGGTTCCTTGGAACATACTTGTTATCCTGGGTATTGGAACACCTAATAGGGGGTAATAATGATCCTAGCATACCTAAACTTGGAAAATTGTAAAACTTTATGAGCTAGTCTGAATTTTGAAGAGTATATTTAATGTGATAAATATATTGGATTTTGCATTGACATGACTCACTTTATATGTTGTGTTTGAGTTGTGTACATTCCTTCAGTCTCTAATGGATGCATTGGACTATATGGGCCCCACCTTGGACATTGGATTTCACATGGCTACCTACTTGATTTATGCCTTGGTCATTTGGAGGAAGTTGAGGGGATAATTTCATGCTTGATGGAGGTCATCCCACTGCTTTTAAAGGTCGTTTCACACTTTGAGGATATTTAAGAACCCATTTTGAAGGCGACCAACTTTAGGAGAAATTAAATTTTCATAGAATACCCAGAATCCCACCAAATAAATGTCATTAGATGTAGAATGGCAAGAGGATTTCCAAAAAGTGATCATAACTAAAATTCAGGATAAAATTGACACAAGTGTGGTGCTTTTAAAGTCTACTAGGAGAATATTGTCATGAATTTTTGACCACTCATGGGACACTTTTGGAGTAGATCACCAAGGCTTTTGAGGAAGTCATTCCATATGTTGAGGATGATGACTTGACACTTGAGGAGAGTTTAGTTGATTTGGGGAGCATATTTGGAGTCTTTTGACTCATTCGCTCATGTATCATGGATATTATTGTATAGGTGGCATAACCACATCATAGTTTATGTATTTTTGACCATATCTCTAGGGTTTGTAAAGATATAGTGGTATTTTATATTCTTTTAGGCTAAAATCTAGAAGCTCATTATTGTAATGAGAAGAGTGCTAAATATCTCATATAAATAGAGAAGCAGTTCTCATTTGTAAATCATTGCTATTTGTGCATATACATCACCATTTATCTACTTCTACATTATCTCTTATGAAAAATGTTATGGATGGCTAGTTAGAACAAATTTTGGAGAAGACGTGCTTGCAGATTCTTTTATACTACATGGATAGATGGATGGAAGATTTCTTAAGTGGTCTCTTGTCATATTGTGGTTTTTTTTTTTATGAATGCATTTAAGTGTAATGTCAATTCTCTAGTGTTGGTTTATCATTCTTTTGGATTTTTCTTAAACAAGCCCTTCTTATTAAATCTATTGGAAGGTTACTAGTGAAGAAGATTCCCTTTAATTGTTGTTAATATATTAGGAGGATATTATAGGGTTATTAATGAACAACCTATATATATCACCCTAAAAATACCCTTACTTATCTCCAAAGGAGTCCTTAATTGACCCCATATCCCCAAAAAATAGCATGCACTAGACACTCTCCCAATAGTCAATCATTAATTTTGAAAATTACTCTTTTTTAATTGTTTTTATAATATAAAATATTAATTTTCAGCCACAAAAACTAAGATGTTTTGAATGTTTATGCATTTTGTTGACCTAATAGACAGTGTAAAACCCTAAAATATATTGTTGATTTATTATTAGAGCCATCTAGGGTTGGAATTATATGGTTTATGGCTGTCATATGTATTTTAAATTTTTTATTTTGTTGATAATTGAAACCCTAATTTATTCCATGGTTTATCCCTCTTATTTCATTGGTTTATTACTTGCTAAAGGGTCAATTTTATTGTTGTTGTAATAACTTGTTTTCCTATTATAATTTAATATATTTTCCAATTCTTACAACCACCTTTAGATTTTTCTTAATTTGTAGTGTTTAGGGACCCCCTTTAGCCTTAATTTGACTTATAAAACCTCATAGATTGACCTAGATCCTCACCTCTTCAAATATAGAAATTTCTTTTACTCACTACTTTATCCTTAGTTTGTCTATCTTATTTCATTGGTGGTAGATTGAGTAGTTAACGAGGAGGCCCTAGAATTGATAGTGTCTTGCCTAGGGATTCTTGGAGGTTTCTAGGGAATTCTCCCTTGTGTTGAATTTACTCCTTCACTGAATAGAGGGAAGTTGTTTCCTAGGTGATAGTGGTGACATATTCCAATGTTCCACTAGTCTTGTGCCTTGTGAAGAATTTTCACGAAGGTGTTAGATTGTGTGGTAAGAACATTCATTGCCTACTAGTGATATACATTTATTCATTGCCACAAATTAAAATTTATTCCTTTCTATTTTTCATCATTTATTCCCTATTGTAACTCATCATTTATTTCCTATTATTGCTTAGCAATCATTACCTACTTTACTAAAAATACTATAAGGCGTATGACACACATGTGCCAACATTATCCCATGTGTCATATACCTTGTAAGAGTATAAGGGAGAATGCATCAAATTGCAAGCTAATTTATAGGGGCTATAAGGCCCATAGACTCACAACACCTCTTGATACTTCTGCTCACTAGTTTCATCAATGCATTTGCAACACTCTCTACTATGTACCTAACAAAATGGTACTATATATACCCTTATCTTTAATGGTTATCGACGAATATACAGTTCTAGGTCATCAAAGGATTTCTCCAAAACCATCAAGGCCGCACTCTGAAAAAATTCAATGTTGAGATGGCTAGGCTTATGCTAAATCCATTCACCTAGACAATTGTTTACACACGTCTTCACGTAGATGCTCCCCATCAATTCTCATTCTTTTGACTTGGTAGTGGGGCTCGTAATGATCAACAACTGTAATTTCATCCCTCTCATTCACAAATATATGGCTTGCGGTAGCCTAACTTCAAGATATTTTCATCAGGTTTATTCTCACAGTACATGAGATTTCCTCCCGAAGGTCTCATTTTGATAGGTTTGTTTTGAGGCCCTTTCCACAATGTTCAATGGATCTCTCTGACATAACAACTCTAACTAACCACCGATCAACGATAATGATATATTCATATCAACGACGATGGTTCCTTTCTGAACAACACAAGGTTTACAGAGATATATCTGTTTGTTCAAGGGATTATCCATTCTTTGAGTCTTGCAAGACTTCAACTTCTTAACTTCGAGGACTCAGGATGATACTAAAGTTTCTATAGAATTCCAAACTTAGGGTAAGGCCTCACATGAGTTACAGGCGCATCACACATGAAACATAAGGGGTATTTGAACAAGTAGTAGTTTGTATTCATTCATTTTTATGATTTAACCAAGCACTAGTATTCCTCATCGTGCCACTTATATTACTGCACTCATGCCATAGATTAAGTATGCAAGCAATCTCTTGGATTTAGACATTCATATTTATACACACTCTCTCTCTCTCTCTCTCTCTCACACACACACACACACACACACACACACACACACACACACACACACATATATATATTGACACACAATTGTTCTATCCATAAACATTCACACAAATCATTCACAATCAGTTCAATACAGACAAATCACTTATCAGATAAAGGAGTGATCCAATCCAACTGACTGAGAGAGGATGCATCTCCACCCAACCTTAGGCCTTGTTGTAGAGACACTTCCTACAACATGCCACCCTCGTGCCAAGCCATGAAACAACCAAGGAAATTGACTCAGTAGGGCTCTAAGTATGCGATGATCCAAGAAGTTTACTCTCCTTCTCCCTCTGACACAATAGAAGTTTCCACTTCCTAGTGAGATCAGGGTCTCTACAGGTTTATCAGGTGGTTTCTCAACTGGATTTCCTTTTCACAAGGGAGCCCATTCTCTACTTAAAATTCCTTCAATGACCTCCACTTACCGATGTCATTTTATGTCTAGTAAACACCAAGATGTAGCCCACTATTTTTCTAGTTCAGAATCTGGGTCATCTATATCCAGGGTGATCATCCTCGGCTTGAACAAGCTTCCTATTTTCTTCAAGAAATCTATCATTTCCTTTCTTAATCAACACATCTCTCTTCTATGATCTGTTTCTCATTCTCTCTGAGATCTATATTCTACTAGCTTGTAACATACCGCTCTTGCGTGCACTGAGCTAACTTATTCTTTGAGGACACTTGCTTGCAAGTGATCTATATTATTATACTATTGGGCATTTGATTATGATTATGAGGAATTATGGATTGATGGCTTCTTATTTTGTTGTATTGACATAGACAGGTGCGATTGACTCGGTTTTCCTGAGTGTGCAGGATTTTGGACCTCAAGGATGCAGAGGCATCGATGAAACCCCTTGGACTCCGGATCGAGTCAGAGAATGGACTATTGGGGGTTTGATTGTTGTATATATGAAATTTGTGCATGTGATTAGATGATATGATTATGGATACTATTTCTGACATGATTCGTTGATGATGCAGGCTGACAATAGCTTGCCGACCAGACTCACATGTGGAGTAGAGGGGTCATGCATGACTACCAGAGACATTGAGGGAGTGGTGTGGAAAACAACCCTGCCACAGACTACTAGCACTCCCATCATGGCTCGAAATGTAGGTTAACGATTACCTAGTTCGAGAAGACCCACGATGTCATGAGGGCCAATTGCGACAGTCGTTCACGATGATTTTAAGGGGCACGCAATAAGGCGGGGGCCTTATTACTTATAGGTCCTTAGTCTCCCACACGATCACCTGGAGGATTATTGACTCCAGGGGTTTTTGATGTCTACCAAGTCAATCAAGAGGCGAGTGGCACCCTTGGAGCATGTAGTGCGTCCTGAAGGGCACGTCGCGCAAGGGAAATAGAATGAGGCGAGTGGCACCCTTGGAGCACCTAGTGTGTCCTGAAGGGAACGTCGTGTTGTTAAATAATAAATGAATAAACCTATATGGCCTTAGAACGAATAATGTGATGAGAAATATTTAAAACAATTTCCCTAATAAAATGTCACCCAACCTAGGAAATTAAAGTCTAGGTCTAAGTGATACTTGTGATAAAAATAAATATACATATTTATATAACAATGAAAATAAAAATAAATAAATAACAATGATAATCATCATTAATCATGTGAGGAGAGAGGGGTAAGCAATTCAATTAATTTATAAAAATCTTTAGGGGATAAAAAAATAAAAAGGGGGAAAAAGGGGAAATAATTGTTTTGTCACATATGCTAATTAAAAAGGAAAAGGGGAAAAAGTTAATCTTCTACACCTCCCAATTTGAGTTTTAAATAAAAAGGGAAAGAGGGAAATTTAAAAGAATTAAGAAACTAGGAAAAAGCGGGAAACATAAAAAGAAAGGGGAAACACAAGGAAAAATCAGAAAGACTAACTTAGTAAGGTATCTAGCATTTAAGAACTTTCTAAATTAAACTCAACTAGTAAATTAGTAAGGGGGTAAGTCATTAAAATGTGTAAGGGAATATGGGGACACCTAGGAGCGATTCTAGGAATGCTTTTAGGTGGGTGAGGGAAATAGGAGTAGTTAAGTAATTAATGAAATTGATTTATGGTGGAATGAAGGGGATGGGTGACACATGTACGGGGAGGATTTTTATGAATTAAATTATTGAACAATGAATTAAATGGGATTTTGGGAAAGTAAATGACTTAGAAACTCTATATAAAGGAGGGAGGAGGAGGATGATGGATCTCATTGGTTATGCGTAACGTTACGCTACAGAATTTCATACTTGACTGACTTAGCTTGTGGGAGTTGGGTTTCCCAGCTCAGTGAGGAGTGGTAGCTCGGCCTTGCGAGGTGAGTTGGGAGCTAGCTGATCTCTGGTTCAATGTGAGTGTCCGCTTTGAGGCTCGGGGGACTAAGGGGGAAGAAGAGTACCCCTAGCGTTGGATGGGAGGTACCGGTGAACTCTCATCGGCCGGCAAGCGGGAGCAGCACAGAGCGCGCGGGACAACGACTCAGAGCAGACGACTTGGGATATAGTACGCTTACTTTTACTATATGCACAGTAGATTATTATTATACTTTACGCCTTAATTCTGTACTTTTGTTTGGGTAAAGGAATGTGAACTTAGCATATCAACCGAGAACTTAATTTTCCCCATAGCCTTAAGCTGACCGTTTACTTGATTCCCTTGGCTTTTGATCCCTGATTGTTGTGAGTGTCCTATGGTTTTATTGATTTGTGATGAGTTGTGTTTTTCTTCTCCTTCATCCCTAGCTCATCAGTCCACGCCTGAGCAGTTGGTCAAGAGCTGGATTGACGATCGTCACTTCCGTGTTAATAGACCTCTAGATCTAAACGCCCTGCTTTTTTGTGCGTGGATGATGAGTGAAGGATGTTTCTGCCCAACTGTCTACCCCAGATGATTGTTCCTGGTTGATTGAATGTCTTGTGCCTTCTTGTGATTGAAAACCTCTGTGTATCGTTCATCTTCATTCTCTGTGATTTCATGACAACGTTTCTTTTATTTTGCAGTGTTTTATTCCCACTTGAATGTCAACATTGATTTATATCTGGACCACGTTTTATTTAACTCTTCGTTTTACCATTTACCGACCACATTTTACAAACCACTTGAACATGATTTACCCTTGTATAGTCAGTGAGTTACCATCTTGTTGGAATGCAACCTACCATGCTTTAGACTGCACATTTATTTCATTATGATACCGTTACCATTTCTTATTCTTTTCTGCGTTATGAGTTGATTGTGCGTCTGCATATTATTTTTATGGTAGTGTAATTACTGTGTGAAGGGCAGCGATTTTCCGGTGCCTTTGTGGCATTTATTTGTGTAATGGGGAGTCTTGATTGACAACGATTTTTCCACACAACCGTTCTCGTTTGTAGCCAGCGATTGCCTAAACACTGGATAGTGATTTGTCTTACCTTAAGACAGAAATCCACATGCTTAAAAGACAGTGAAACTGCATGCTCGTGACAACGACTTTACTTTGTTTGATGAATGTGATTTTTTTTAAATTCATAATTATCTGACAGCTAGGTTATGGATTGTATGGAAGCAACCTTGATTTATAATTGTATAGACAGAGAAATTAATTAGATAGCAATTAA
The DNA here is from genome assembly GCA_032191745.1 of Picea mariana. Classification (NCBI taxonomy): domain Eukaryota; kingdom Viridiplantae; phylum Streptophyta; class Pinopsida; order Pinales; family Pinaceae; genus Picea; species Picea mariana. The sequence continues at coordinate 67,453 of JASDQU010739141.1, forward strand.
ATTATATAGTCAACATTTCCTTTGTTATGACAACATTATATATATAGTTTAATTCGTGGCGAAATTCCTTTAGATTTGTTAATCCTTTTAAGAAAGCGATATCCTGACAGAGATATGTATATTTAAACCTTTGCGAATTTCCTGTATATTTTTATTAAATTTTTATGGGACAACAATAAACTGTGTTTATGGATAGCATATTATTCTATATAAATATTGGATGGACAACAATTTATTACACAAGGATTTCATTGTTTTTCACAGCACCTTACATGATTTGCTTGGCATTATTACACAAGCTTCACACCACCATCTTTGTGGCACACACACAGCCTTCACACCACGTTTTTGTGGCACTCTACATAGTATTGCAGCCACGATTCCTTGGCGAATTACACAGGGTTACCCCACGACCTTCTAGGCGGACTCACCCAGCCTTCATGGCTGCATTTTCATTATGAGCATGACTACATTTATATGTTGTGTAAGGATGGATTTTAATTAGTGACTTTAAAACACGTCTTAATCCTTCTAACATGTGTTTTAATCCTTTAAAAACTGGTGATTTTAATGGCAATGTTTTATTATGCTACATAATAATCATGTCGTGTAAGACAACGAATTGTATAGATGATGACAGTGATTCCTGTAGTGAATGGTGTGATACCTAAACTAGCTAAAACAGGTTTACATGAAATCGTTATACTTTAATTCTTGCTAAATCCGTTCAAATTCTTTCTAAGGTCGTTATACCAGGATTATAAAGTCGTTTGAATCTACAAGATGCAAGTTGAACTCTTGCAGGAAGACAACATAGATCTAGGTTATGCAAACAGTTAGAATCAGTGCATTCGACTAAGGACATGAAATAGTAAGCATTTACAATGGTGATAGACTATTGTAATAAATTGGAAAAGGTTTCAAATCCTTGGAGATTAATTTCTTTTGAAAACATGAATTATAGCAAAGTCAAAATATCAAACATGACAGGGAAGCTAAGAACTTTAAAGTCAATTTAATGTTAAAGTATTTTCAACCATCTTTAGATGTCACAATTTTATTTTAATATTGGAATATCTAAAGTCAACTTAGGCATCGAATGTCAACTAGCTTGGGTATTAGACTGAATAAGAAAACTTAGATTATGCAATTAATAAAACTTTCATTATAAGTGTAAATTACCAATATTATTACATACCTAATTTGTGTAATTTAGTTATGTTCATCATTTAGCTTGTTCTCATTAAGGGATGTAACATTAAAAATGGATCTCATAGAAATTATTGTAAAAATATTGCATAAGCATCAAGTCCTCTCGATTGGAGTCCTGGTTCAAGCTTGGTTCACACCCAAAGGAGATGCACTTATGATTTCCAAAGAAGCAAGTTCAACTTCGTGGATGGATAGTTTAGGAATGTTACATTCACCAACTTTCCACATGCATTGATTGGGGCTTGGGTTAGTCATCTTATGATTCGACAATGCATTCGATCTCCCAGCGCGTTGGTTTTCTTGAGTCATCGGTCCAGATAGGATTGTGTTGCGCTAGGGTGATCGTCGTGCCTATCACCTAGGGACGACATGATCCCTGATGAGGGGATTATGGCGCACCCTATTGTATAGAGGCGAATGATAAATTGACCGGAGTCTGTGCTTCTCATATGAGTGTTGTTGATCATTGTAAGTTGTTGTTAGCGCTTGAGTTGTAACTCCTTCATGTGTTGGGTTCGCGCGCCTTGAGGTTCTAGTCTTTGGTCATCAAGATCGTTGTGTCGGGAGGGGGATGTTATCCCTTAGCTTGTAGGCGCGGTCATGTTTGCATCAGGCGGGTAGTCATTTCTTCTAGTTGTTTTACGCATGTTTCACCCAGCTGCTCTTGTGCCAGTGCGTGGAGTCTTAGTCATCTGTTGCCTGTTCGGCGAGCATGGTGCTCATTGGTAGATGTGTTGTTTCACTGTAATCATGGTTGTCTCCTTTTTTAAAAAAAAAATCGCACTTTCTACTTCGCTTGTAGTCGTAACGATGGGAACGTTACACATGGTATCAAAGTGGGTTCAACCCTGCGACTGTGGATCGCTAGGATTTCCACTGCAGTAAACCCTTGAGTTTTAAACTAGTGCTAATTAAAAACCTTAACGTGTTCATGCGGTGATCGCATTAGAGGCAGCCACAGAGGTTCGTAGCATGGTGCCATTGAATGAGGTGTGATGCCTCTAGAAGTTCCCACAACCTCGGAGTCCAACCCCCAAGGGGAAGAACAAGTCCTTGGGATGGTTTCACTTGTTGTAAGGGATAATGATGGTCTGACAAGGCCCTTCCAGGTAATGTCAAAGGGCCTTGATTCACCATCAGTATTGAGATGAGGCCAGGGCACCTGTACCCCTGAGGGTCCACAGCGTGCCCTATCCAGTACCGTTAGCATCCATCGAGAACTCGAGAGAGTTGAGTTCTCGAGTCCACAAGTGTCGTAGACTGTTGTGTCATCGAGGCACGGTTGTAGAGCAAGGCGTTATGCTTCACGCTTCACGATTATGCCCTCCAACATGAAGGTCCGCATGGTGGTCTTTCAAATAAAGGGGAACGCTCTTCTATGGCGAAAGACACTCCTGCCACTTTGAACATGGTCGTCGACGACATGTCATGGGAAATGTTCGAGGAACGGTTCTAAGAGAGGTATCTTCCTGAGGAATTTGTTGAGCATCAACTCAATGAGTTCGACACCTTGCGACAAGGTAGTCACACAGTGCCCGAGTACGAGGCCCAATTTGGAGCTGCTTCGGTACACTTTGCACCAAATTACCTAGAAAATTAAGGTCAAGAAGTTCGAGGTTGGCCTTATTATTAGAATTCAGCTTCTATTTCGGGTACCGATATTACTAGATGGAAGAAGGTGTGTTGGATTGTGGGGAGCCACCTTACTAGCATTACTGCCCAGAGGAAAGGGACAGAGCATCTGGATTAGTCGGACCCACTACCATGGGATTTTTAGGCAAGGCCCATCGAATTCATTCAATGGTCAATAATTGCCAGGCAGAGCACCAGTCGAATGCACTCGAGATGTCAGGTACCGTCATTGACCAGACCCTTAGTATTTGATAGATCCCAGTGCTACTGAGAGTTTCATTTCTAGTGCAGCACTAAAAAGGATTAAGTTAAAGGTTTTCGAACAGGATGAGTTTAGCTTGTAGAGATGGCTTCAGGAGCCAAACAGAAGGTTGGAGGAAGGGTTACAGATTGTACCCTTAACCTAGTAGAATTTATCACTAGGCTAGCYTGTACATTACGATATTAGGATCTTATGATGTCGTGATTGGTATGGACTGGTTGGAATCGCATGAGGCAATACTCAACCTTAAGACGAAACAGTTGATCTTGGTCAATGATGAGGGACAAAGACATGTGATTGTAGGTTGGAACCAAGGAMTTTCCCKGAGGTTTATCTCTTCCTTACAGTTACGGAAGAGCGTTCATAAGGTATGTAATATTTATGCGATCCTTGCGTTAAATGAGAAGGGAGTAGTGAAAGGTCTAGAACACCTTCCTGGGTGAGAGAGTTTGCTAACATCTTCCCGGAGGAGTTATCGGGGATGCCGCCAGAGAGGGAATTGGAGTTTACCATAGACCTTACACCGAGGACTGAACTGATAGAAAGAACGCCTTATCGGATGTCGACCCCAGAGTTACAGTAGTTGAGAATGCAACTGAAGGAGTTGTTGGACCTCGGACTTATACGTCCAAGTGTGTCACCATGGGGTGTGCTTGTTATCTTCATACAGAAGAATGATGGGTCGTGGAGACTCTGCATTGAATACCATCAATTGAACAAGGAAACGATCAAGAATAAATATCCGTTGCCAAGGATTAATGATCTGTTCGATTAGATGAAGGGTGCGATAGTGTTCTCAAAGATTGATTTGCGATCAGGGTATCACCGGTTATGGATCAAGGAGGATGACGTCCCTAAGACCACCTTTAAGATGAGGTTTGGGCATTACGAGTTTACTATTTTACCGTTTGGACTGACAAACGCCCCAGGGTATTTATGATTTTGATGAACAGGGTGTTCCACGAGTACTTAGACAAGTTCATCCAAGTATTCATTGACGATATTTTGGTTTAATCTTGGATGACGGAGGAGCATGACAAGCACTTGTGCTTGGTACTACAGTGTTTGCGAGAGCATAAATTGTATGGGAAGTTGTCAAAATGCTCATTTTATCAATCAAATATTCACTACTTAGGGAACACAATCTCCGACGAAGGTATCGTTGTGGATCTAGAAAAGGTCGAGGCTATTATGAAATGGCCTATGTTGACGAATGTCCTGGAAGTATGTAGCTTCATGGGTTTAGAAGGATACTATCGAAGGTTCGTCGAGGGATTTTCAAAGATAGCAAATCTGATCACGGAGTTGCAGAAGAAGAACAAGAAGTTTGTTTGGACCGAGAAATGCATGGAAGATTTTTGGAGGCTCAAAGAGTTGTTGACAACAACACCGATACTAAAGGTCCCTGACATGGATGCAAACTTCTTGGTATGCACTGACACATCCAAGGAAGGCTTAGGCAGAGTCTTGATGCAAGATGGTGGAGTGATCACTTACATCTCGAGGAAACTGAGAAGGCATGAGGAGAACTATGTGACACATGATTTGGAGTTGTTATCCATTGTATATTCCTTAAAGGTTTGGAGACACTACCTTGTTGGATGAAAATTTGAACTAAAAACGGAATACTCTGGACTACAACACATCTTTACGCAAAGTGACCTGAATGCGTGACAACGACGTTGGTCGTAATTTCTTAGCGAGTATGACTTCGAGATTACTTACATAAAAGGAACAATGAACTAAGTGGCAAATGCATTGAGTCGGAGACCATGCATCTTTTCGGTGTTGCCTCTTCAGACGATTCTACGTGAAAAGATTCTAACTTTACAGTGCGATGATGACTAGTACAAAGAGGTCGAGGATTTTATTGGACAAAACACAATGATGGTACCAAGATTTGAAGGATTTACGTTTGAAGACGATGGATTATTGAGGTTTAAAAATTGGATTTACGTACCATCGAACGACAAGTTGAGGAGTTTGATCCTAAATGAGGCTCACAGAGCAGTGTACATGGCCCACCCAAGAGTCACGAAGATGAGGGCGGACCTTAAACCCTTATTCTTCTGGAAGGGAATGAAGGGAGACATAGTTAACTATGTGGCCCGGTGTCTAGAATTTCAGCAGGTAAAGGTTGAACATAGACAACCAACAAGATTACCACAGCCACACGCTATCCTAGAATCGAAATGGGAGGTCATTTCGATGGATTTCATTGTTGGATTGCCACTGACCTCAAGGAGACACAACTCGATTTTTGTGGTAGTCAACAATCTGATGAAGAGTGCTCATTTTATTTTTGTGCATACGACGTATCAGGCACTTGACATAGCTAGAGTTTTCATCAGTGAGATTGTGAGGCTACATGGCATGCCTAAGAGGATTATTTCCGATCAAGGATCGGTGTTTATTGGACGATTTTGGACTAGTTTCCAAGAGGCCTTGGGAACCCAACTTAACTTTAGTATTGCGTATCACCCGGAGACTAACAGGCAGACTGAACAAATGAACCAGACCTTGAAGGACATGTTGCACATGTACGTGATTGACCAACAAAATCGTTGGGAAGAATTATTACCACTGGTGGAATTCACTTATAACAACAGTTACCAAAGCACCATTAAGATGGCGCCTTTCGACTTTCTTTACGGGTGACCGTGTCAGATGCCTTTGAGTTGGGATCAACTTAAGGATAGGGTCTTGGTGGGACCAGAAGTGATCCAAGAAATGGAAGAGAAAATGCAAACAATAAGACAAAGGATTAAAGAAGCACAGGATCGACAGAAGAGTTATGTCGATGTGCACCATGTCGACCGTAGTTATGAAGTTTTCGATCAAGTCTTCTTGTGGGTAAAATTGCATAAGAGCTCGATCAAGTTTGGAAAGGGAGCTAAAATCTCTCCTAGGTTCGTGGGACCTTTCGAGATTGTGGAAAGAAAGGGGCCCGTGGCCTATCGACTAGCCTTGCCTTATTCTTTGATGCATATGCAAGATGTTTTTCACATATCTATTTTGAGACATTATATTGGTGATCCTACACATGTTATTGACATGAGTTACTTGCAAGTATCGGACGAGGGTGTGCTCATGGTTGAGCCGATCCACATCTTGGATTATTGCATTCGACATCTACGACGTCGAACAATAGATCAGGTCAAGGTCCAGTGGGACAACTATAGTCTACACTCAGCAACTTGGGAGGACACATATGATATGCGCCAGCAGTTTCCATTTTTGTTTGATAGATAGACTTATGATACTGTGATACACATTATTTCGACACTTATATACTACGAAACTTTGGGACAAAGTTTAGACCAAGAGGTATGTAGCATCCCGCTCTTGCGTGCACTGAGATAACTTATTCTTTGAGGACACTTAATTCCAATTGATCCAGATTATTATACTATTGGGCATTTGATTATGATTATGAGGCGTTATGGATTGATGGCTTCATATTTTTCTGTATTGACATAGACAGGAGCTATTGACTCGGTTTTCCTGAGTGTGCAGGATTTTGGACCTCGAGGATGCAGAGGCATCGATGAAACCCCTTAGACTCCGGATTGAGTCAAGGAGTGGACTATTGGGGGTTTGATTGTTGTATATATGACATTTGTGCATCTGATTAGATGATACAATTATGGATACTATTTATGACATGATTCGTTGATGATGCAGGCTGATGATAGCTTGCCGACCAGACTCACATGTGGAGTAGAGGGGTCACACACGACTAGTAGAGATATTGAGGGAGAGGTGTGGACAACATCCCTGCCAAAACCTACTAGCACTCCCGCCGTAGCTCGAACTATAGGTTAACGATTACCTAATTCGAGAAGACCCATGATGTCGTGAGGGTCGACTGCGATAGTCACTCACGATGATTCTAAGGGGCATGCAATAAGGCAGGGACCTTATTCCTTAGAGGCCCTTAGTCTCCCACACGATCACCTAGCGAATTATTGACTCCAGGGGTTTTTGCTGTCTACCAAGTCAGTCAAGAGGTGAGTGGCACCCTTGGAGCACCTAGTGCATCTTGAAGGGCACGCCAAGCAAGGGAAACATAATGATGCGAGTGGCACCCTTGGAGCACCTAGTGCGTCTTGAAGGGCACATCACATTTTTAAATAATAAATGAATAAACCTATATGGCCTTAGAATGAATAATGCGATGAGAAAGATTTAAAACAATTTCCCTAATAAAATGTCGCCCAACCTAGGAAATTAAAGTCTAGGTCTAAGCGATACTTGTGATAAAAATAAATATACATATTTATATAACAATGAAAATAAAAATAAATAAATAATAATGATAATCATCATTAATCATGTGAGGAGAGAGGGGTAAGCAATTCAATTAATTTATAAAAATCTTTTGGGGGATAAAAAAATAAAAAGGGGGAAAAAGGAGAAATAATTGTTTTGTCACATATGCTAATTAAAAATTTATTAATTAAAAAGGAAAAGGGGAAAGAGCTAATTTTCTACACCTGCCAATTTGAGTTTTAAACAAAAAGGGAAAGAGGGAAATTTAAAAGAATTAGGAAACTAGGAAAAAGCGGGAAACATAAAAAGAAAGGGAAACACAAGGAAAAAGTAGTAAGACTAACTTAGTAAGGTATCTAGCATTTAAGAACTTTCTAAATTAAACTCAACTAGTAAATTAGTAAGGGGGTAAGTCATTAAAACATGGAAGGGAATATGGGGACACCTAGGAGTGATTCTATGAATGCTTTTAGGTGGTTGAGGGAAATAGGAGTAATTAAGTAATTAATGAAATTGATTTAAGGTGCAATGAAGGGGGTGGGTGACACATGTACAGGGAGGATTTTTATGAATTAAATTATTGAACAATAAATTAAATGGGATTTTGGGAAATTAAATGACTTAGAAGCTCTATATAAAGGAGGGAGGAGGAGGATGATGGATCTCCTCGGTTATGCGTAATGTTACGCTGCAGAATTTCAGACTTGATTGACTTAGCTTGTGGGAATTGGGTTTCCCAGCTCAGTGAGGAGTGGTAGCTCGGCCTTGTGAGGCGAGCTGGGAGCTAGCTGATCCCTAGTTCAGTGTGCATGGACCCTTTGTGGCTTGGGGGGATAAGGGGGAGGAAGAGTACCTATAGCGTTGGCTGGGAGGTACCGGCGAAGTCTCATCAGTTGGCAAGTGAGAGCGACACAGAGCGCACGGGACAATGACTCAGAGAGGATGACTTGGGCTACGGTACACTTACTTTTATTATGCATAGTAGATTATTATTATACTTTACGCCTTAATTATGTACTTTTATTTGGGCAAAGGAATGTGGACTTAGCATATCAACCAAGAATTTAATTTTCCCCATAGCCTTAAGCTCGCAGTTGACTTGATTCCCTTGGATTTTGATCCCTGATTGTTGTGAGTGTCCTATGGTTTTATTGATTTGTGATGAGTTGTTTTCTTCTTTGCCTTCTTCCCTAGCTCATCAGTCCACGCCTGAGCAGTCGGCCAGGACCCAGATCGACGGTTGTCACTCGTTGTTAATAGACCTACAGATCCAAACACCCTGCTTTTCTGTGTGTGGATGATGAGCGAAGGATGTTTCTGCCCAGCTGTCTACCCCTGATGATTGTTCCTGGTTGATTGAATTTATTGCACCTTCTTGCGATTGGAAATCTTTGTGTATCGTTCATCTTCATTCTCTGCGATTTAATGACAACGTTTCTTTCATTTTGACAGTGTTTTATTCCCACTTGAATGTCATCATTGATTAATATCTAGACCACGTTTTCTTTAAATCTGCATTTTACCATTTACAGACCGCATTTTGCAAACCACTTGACCATGATTTAACCTTGTACAGTCAGCGAGTTACCCTCTTGTTGGACTGCAACCTGCCATGATTTAGACTGCACATTTATTTCATTATGATACTGTTACCAATTCTTATTCTTTTCTGCGTTATGAGTTGATCGTGTGTCTGCATATTATTTTTATGGTAGTGTAATTACTGTGTGAAGGGAAACAATTTTCCGGTGCCTTGGTGGCATTTCTTTGTGTAATGGGGAGTCTTAATTGACAATGATTTTTCCACACAGTCGTTTCTCGTTTGTAGCCAGCGATTGTCTAAACATTGGATAGTGATTTCTCTTACCTTAAGACATAAATTCCACATGCTTAAAAGATAGCGAAACTGCATGCTCGTGACAACAAATTTACTGTGTTCGATGACTATGATTTTTTTTAAATTCGTAATTATCTGACAGCTAGGTTATGGATTGTATGGCAACACCTTGATTTATAATTGTATAGACAAATAAATTAATTAGAAAACAATTAGATTGTATAGTCAGTGTTTCCGTTGTTATGACAACATTATATATATAGTTTAATTCCTCACAAAATTCCTTTAGAGTTGTTAATCATTTTAAGAAAGCGATATCCTGACAGAGATATGTATATTTAAACCTTTGCGAATTTCCTGTATATTTTTATTACATTTTTTATGGGACAACGATACACTGCGTTTTTGGATAGCATATTATTCTGTATAAATATTGGATGGACAAAAAATTATTACACAACAATTACACCATTTTTCACAACACCTTACACAATTTTCTTGGCATTATTACATAGGCTTCACACCACCATCTTCGTGGCACACACACAACCTTCATACCACGATTTCGTGGCACTCTACACAGTATTGTAACCACGATTCCTTGGCGAATTACACAAGGTTACCCCACAACCTTCTGGGCGGAATCACCCAACCTTCATGGCTACGTTTTCATTATGAGAATGACTACGTTTATATTCTTTGTAAGGATGGATTTTAATTAGCGACTTTAACACGCGTCTTAATCCTTCTAAGATGCGTTTTAATCCTTTAAAAAATGGCAATTTTAATAACCGTGTTTTATTATGCTAAATAATAATCATGTTGTGTAAGACGACGAACTATATAGTTGATGACAACAATTCCTGTAGTGAATGGTGTGATACCTAAACTAGCTAAATTAGGTTTACATGAAATAGTTATACTTTAATTCTTGATAAAGCCGTTTAAATTATTGCTAAGGTCGTTATACCAGGATGATAAAGTCGTTTGAATCTACAAGATGCAAGTTAAACTCTTGTAGGAAGACAACGTAGCTCTAGGTTATGCAAACAGTCAGAATCGATGCATTCAACTAAGGACGTGAAATAGTAAGCATTTACAATGGTGATAGACTATTGTAATAAATTGGAAAAGGTTTCAAATCCTTAGAGATTAATTTCTTGCGAAAACACGAATTATAGCAAAGTCAAAATATCAAACATGACAAGGAAGCCAAGAAATTTAAAGTCAATTTAATGTTAAAGTATTTTCAACCATCTTTAGATGTCACAATTTCATTTTAATACTAGAATCTCTAAAGTCAACTTAGGCATCGAATGTCAACTAGCTTGGGTAATAAGGAAACTTAGATTATGCATTTAATAAAAATTTAAGTATAAGTGTAAATTACTAAGATTTTTACATACCTAATTTGTGTAATTTAGTTATGTTCATCATTTAGCTTATTCTCATTAAGGGATTTAACATTAAAAATGGATCTCATAGCAATTATTGTAAAAAGATTGCATAAGTATCAAATCCTCTCGATTGGGGTCCTGGTTCAAGATTGGTTCACACCCAAAGGAGATGCACTTATGATTTCCAAGGAAGCAAGTTCAACTTCGTGGATGGATAGTTTAGGAATGTTACATTCGCCAAGTTTCCACGCGCGTCGATTGGGGATTGGGTTAGTCATCTTGTGATTAGACAATGCATTCGATCTCATAACGAGTTGGTTTTCTTGAGTCATCGGTCCATATATGATTGTGTTGCGCCAGGGTGATCATCGCGCCTATCGCCTGGGGACGACATGATCCCTGATGAAGGGATCATGACACACCTTATTAGATAGAGGTGAATGATAACTTGATCGGAGTCTGTGCTTCCCATGTGAGTGTTGTTGATCATTGTAAGTTGTTGTTAGCGCTTGAGTTGTAACACCTTCATGTGTTGGGTTCGCGCACCTTGAGGTTCTAGTCTTTGGTCATCAAGACCATTGTGTCAGGAGGGGGATGTTTTCCCTTAGCTTGTAGGCACGTTCATGTTTGCATCGAGCAGGTAGTTGTTTCTCCTGGTTGTTTTACACATGTTTCGTCCAGCTGCTCTTGTTCCAATGCGTGGAGTCTTATTCATATGTTGCATGTTCGGTAGGTGTGGTGCTCGCCAAAATATGTGTTGTTTAGCTGTAATCGTGGTTGTCACCCTTTCAAAAAAAAAAAAAATCGCACTTTCTGCTTCGCTTGTAGTCGTAACGATGGGGACGTTACACCCACTATTTATCTAGCTCAAAATCTGGGTCACCTATATCCAGGGTGATCATCATCGACTTGGACAAGCTTCCTATTTTCTTCCAGAAAGCTATCATTTCCTTTCTTAATCAATTCATCTCTCTTCTGTGCTCTGTTGCTCATTCTCTTTGAGATCTCTTCTTTTCTGTGTTCATATTTGGTTTTTTTTCATCTCTCTCAGTGTGTTCTCTCTTGCTTCCTACACTGCCTTTTTCCTCGGGCTCTCTGTTGAATCCTGCAGTCCACCCTTTTTCAATCTGAAGGGATAGTTTGTGGTATATTCCTGTCATCCATTCAATTGGCCATTCTTTCTACGCATGGGCTAGTTGTGGTAGTCATTACTACCCAACTACCTTTATGACCTTCAATTTAATGTTCATGTGGTCTGTTCCATTAGTCTAGTGTGTTGGTGGTGAAATCATCATGTTTGTAAGCATAGATAAGCTTGATGTGCAATATTCTTATTTTCTTCACTGAAGCATATTTTATTCATTTCACTCAACAATTCTATCAGTCCTCTACTTCATCAATTTCCTTTGGTGTATCATTGCTAGTACTTATCAAGGATGTTACCTCTTAGTTAGTTGTTTGGTGTTTATATTAAATCAAAGAACAATTACATGCCTCATATTATCAACATATAAGGTTTGTACATAATTATAGTCTTGGGAGAAAACATGGTGTTACAGAGGTGTGGTATTTGCTTAAGGTCTTAGAAGTAATTGTAAGCTCTCCTTAACATCTCATGTAAAAAATGGGAACAGGTTCAAACTCAAGGCATTTGTTGCAGGACAATAGATTCAAACTCTTGTTCTGTGTTACGCTTCTAACACTATGCAATGTACATTGAATCCATGGAAATAATGCTCAAAAACAAGCAAAGAAACCAATATGTGTCCCTTTACTACAATGATGTTGGAGGCTTTAAGTAATTATATCTCTACTTTTGCTTATGACTTTCCTCAATTTTAATTAGAGAATAACCCATCTAATCATAAGTTTACACACTCTTACCTAGGTATTTGGTTTATGCAAATGGGATCTATGTCATATATTCCATAATCTCACTCCTCATATCTATTTTGTCAACTGGAATTGATTACAATTGGACTAGGGCATGGATTATATTAATTTTAAATCAGGTATTTAATGGATTTTTTTTCTTTTATTTTCCGCTTCTGTGATTTCATGGTTCCCTCTTCATTAACAAGGATAAATGGTGTATTTTTCACTAACATGAATTAACATATGCAATTCTAATGGAGGGGGGGTGTGGAATATATATTATGGACATGGCATACCATGACAACGAACAAGTTTCATGGAGTAGAGTTTGCGTGTCGTATGGAATTTTTGTAATGATGCTAGAGCCTCTGTGATCGTAACCATGGTTGTGTTTTCTTGTTTCATGGTATTGTCCCTACTTTGTTCACACAGTCTGTTCAACAAATATGAGGATCCCATGGTAAATAATGGTCACATACAACCTTCTCACATAATTGATCAAATTTTACAACGGTATATCTATGTGTTATACATTCAAAGAATTCTTCTTGTTAGTGTTTTGTAGTTGTGATCAATGTCAAAGTATGTTACAACAATATATGTATGCACTAAAATTTTTAAAGAAAGATTTCCCAGTTGTTTTGATGCAAGAAAATGCATGATTTTTTTTTTATCTTTTACATGGTATGACCCTTTTGTACTTGATTCAATTCTAAAATAATCAATCCTTGTTGCAAACATATGTCTTTCATTTTAGAATTTTTACTCTGAATCCTAGTACTGTAAACTAGATTTTGATTTTAAAGGTTGAGGTGTTTTTCTAAGAAAAATCAATAACAATGAGTTTGGTCGTCAAAGGCATAAGTTTGTTGGAAGAATATACCCAATTTGATCAGAGGTAGAGTTTTTCCATCAAAAGCATACTTTTGTTGGAAGAATATACACAGTTTGATCATAGGTCGAAAGAATGGAAAATCTTCTTGATGAAAGGAACCAACATACAAGGTTACACCTAAAAAGTATATAGAAGCGAATAAGCAAGCTGTTACATTTTACAAGCCTGTCAATTCCTATGAAAAGGGAAATATAGACACATATGTCATTATGACTAAAGAGTCATCTTCTTTATATTAAATTCCTTTGTATGGTTGCATTTTAGAAGAGGAAGAGAAGGCATGAATATGATAGTTGAGATTAATTTTGAAAAGGGAAATACATACACATATATCATTATGACTCAAGATTCTTATTTATAACAAGTTCCTTTACAAGCTTGCATTTTAGAAGATGAAGAGGAGGCATGAATTGGGTAGTTGAGACTAGGACATAGAATCAATCCCTTTGAAATTAGTGAATTAAGAAAAATAATTAATGGTGGTATAATATCCTTCTACCACAATAAATGTGTTGGTTGGATGGACATAAAGAATAAAATGGAAAAGAAGGGCAGGCCAACATTATGCAAGATTCATAAGAAGTTGAACTTCCTTCTACAAATGTTGTACAACAATCACAGGAGCTAACCTTTGGCTTATAAATGGTGGAATTAGACAACCAAAAAAATAATGGTAGTAGAATCTCCTTCAACCCTAATCAACTTATTGATTGGATAAATATAAAGAAAAAAAAAAAAAGAGAAAAATGAATTTAGATATAAATTGTAGAATTAGATAACTAAATAGATGATGGGTCAACAATGTATATGAGACCCTGAATATGAGCTTGTAGATCAAAGTTTGAAAATAAAACTAAAAATGGTAAACTCTTATGTCACTGTGCATATGTAAAATGTTTATGTTTCTCTTCAAAAATATAAAATGGTGATTATATATACTAAAATGTTTCTTTTGTGAGATTTTATTTACCAATAGGGAAAAAAATTATGTTGTTTGATTTATTTCTTACAATGTGGTTAAGATATTATGTAATTGCGTAAAATAGAAAGCAATGGAAGGCCTCTTGTCTCATTCTAAGAAGGACAAATATTATAGAGACATAAATTTTAATAACAAGGAGACCTTCATTCAAGGTAACCTACTGTCACCAATTACAAGAGGGAATATTTTAATAACAAGGAGACCTTCATTCAAGGTAACCTACTGTCACCAATTACAAGAGGGAATCCTCATTAACTTATAGGCCAAATCTGAAGTGGTCTATGCAACAATGGCTTTACAACCTCTGATGCCTTCCAAATATTGTGAATTACGAAAGAGTTGTTAATTTTGTCAAGAGCTAAAGTGATAAGCATACTTTGCAAGTTGAACCTACTCTACCCATTTTTTCAGTACATGTGATCCTTGGAAGTAACGACCAATAGGATTTTCCAGGTTTGAGATACTTTTGATGATTGTATCATCTACCTGGGAAAAAACTAGGCCTTGAGTGCAAACATTGAAAATTTCCAAACTCTCCTATCATTAGGTGTGCAACAGAGACTTTTTTTAACCATAAAAAATTGTGTATTGATTTGATTAAACATTGTATATTCATATTTATTGGCATAGACATGAACACACAGATGAGTTAATCAAGTAAAAAAAAGACAGGGTGGGTTGAGCCACTTAGCTAGATAAAGCTTGTACAAGTATGTTTACAACATTAAATGTTGAAAGTATGCTTATAACATTAAACATTGATTCTACATCCGTGATTATATCAATGATTAACCAAATATTTTTGAGACTTTCTCCATGTTTTTTTTTTTCCTTTCACATGTATTTTTAAGATTTACTACATTAAACATCATATATTAAATGTGGATGATATTAAACATAACACCAAAATTTACAAATCATTTTCAATCAATTCATCTCTTGTGTGTGGAGGCTCTTCAAATCATTTGGTACATGCATATTCCACAAATGCAACCTTGTCAAAATAGAATGAGATTGAATCATGAAAAGATGTTTTGAGACTTTCTCCATGTTTTTTTTTTCCTTTCACATGTATTTTTAAGATTTACTACATTAAACATCATATGTTAAATGTGGATGATATTAAACATAACACCAAAATTTACAAATCATTTTCAATCAATTCATCTCTTGTGTGTGGAGGCTCTTCAAATCATTTGGTACATGCATATTCCACAAATGCAACCTTGTCAAAATAGAATGAGATTGAATCATGAAAAGATGTCTTAACAAAATAAAACTAAATACTATTCTAAATTGTACATTTATTAAATGACAATTTTTTTTGATAACTTGAATAGGGATACATGGATGTAGAGAGAGCAAGTTTCATATTTTCCCTATAAACCTTGTTATCGATATTCCACATACTAGAAGACCATAGCTTTAAAATTATGTAAGTTTGTTTCTTTTTGGCATTAGTATTAGTGGAAGTTGCTTGGATTCTATCTTCCATAAAAGAGTTAATGGTATTAAATTAGATTTAATTGGATGAAAATCATCTAACAATCACATGGGTATTAGATGAATTTTGGTTTGAGGGGAATTTAAGAACATTTGTTTCCTCTTAAGAGGTCACAAGTTCAAATCCATAGGGGGGTAGGGTATGTATACCTCTGTAGAATTTACCAGTCAAATCGCTGGGCGGAGGGGGGTCCCTTGTCCCACAAACAAGGGGGTCTCATACACTAATTTGGTGTGGCTTGGCCGTGACCTTAAAAATAGATTATTATTATTATTATGTCAATTGAGACTCAAGGTATCAAAGCATTGTCAATAAATGTTTACATGTAACATGAATTTGTTAAAAGCTTGTGTATAAGTTACTTCATCATTCAATATGGGGAAACTCAAATGATCATTAATTATATCACACATGCAAGTAAGCAACATCTTTTATTTTTTTGCATTCTAGCCTTTGATCCCATATAACCTAATTTTTTTCATACTTTGAGTTGTACCAATTATCCAGAAAAATATAACAATCACCCCCAATTTCCTTTTAATATAATATTCCTCTCACCATACATCCATTTATAATTAACTTGTTGAAATCTTATTTAAAACTATCATCTACTTATGAATGAATGAATAAAAAAAAGTTATTAAATAAAATCATGTATTGATTATTCATTTATTGTTCAAAACAAACACCTCCTACTATACTATTGAGCATCTAAATACGCTCACTGAAAACTTTGGTTGTGAAAGAGCCACGGAACTATGAATATATAAAGTGACGCATACAAAGATTCTGTATACGCATTGATCACAGCAGTGGCATGGAAAAGACAGCATTTAATCAAAATATCAATAAAACGATAATGAATACGTCTATCGCGCGACCGTCTATGGGCTAGAAACCAGTAGACAAAGATCTCAGCATCAATCCTTAATATAAATTCATGGAGAATTATTTGAGTTTCGTCCACCGACTAAGTTACTCCACGTGGATCCACCATGTAGAAGAACTCTGATTGATCATGTCATGAAATTTTGACAGCATATTCTATGAAATTCTGTCGGAGACAAGCAACTAAAGTTTTGTAGCTTCATAGCAACGCTCCACAGGATCAAAGTTTTTTATGAATAGACGTTGTCGTTGTGCTGTTAATGAGACACTGACATGCATTTCCGGTGGCAACTTAATCATCGTTGGAAATAGAACACATAATCTACCCATGAAGCACTATATTTAGAGAGAGATGTCATTACAGATAAGTGGCAACCATGGCTAAGTTCTGCCTTCTTTGATCCATCCAGTGATAAAACTATCAACAGATTGATTTTGTTTTTGTGTGTTTGTTTGTCAGCTGATTAGATTCATATCATATAAAATCACGGGCTTCAAGTTGCCCATGAATCTGTTCAATGGTGACAAAGAAATAGAAGAAAAAGGGCACGAGCAGCCACTCAACCCCGTAAGCCAGGCTCTCAGACATCGCTCTTGTCATTCGTCGTACACGTCGTGTATGAATTTGACTAATCCATAGCAGACATTTCAGAAATCATTCACTGAAGGATGCAGAGGAGTGCTTCAAAAAACAATGAACATATATTACACGAGTTTCAACACTGTGTAACAGCACCTGTAAACTACAACCAGGTGTTTCAGCACGAGTTTCAACACTATGTAACAACACCTGTAAGCTACAGCCAGTTTCAGCAATGTGTCTCAGCAAACAATAAAGAGATATTATAGAAAAAACTTAAGTGAATCACTCCTGCATCATATACTAAGATCGATACTCTGTTCTACAACAACCTTTTTCAACAAATGTTTCAGCAGAGAGTAAAATGGCTTTACACCAAAACAGAGTTATAACAGAAACAGGGGAATTATAACAACAAAATAAAAACTCATGTTATAGTAGCAAAATAACTTAACTGAATCATTCCCTGCAACAGTAAATTCACCAAGTACTTATGTACTAAAAACTCAATAGTTCATATCATGAGTTTACAAACTCAGATTCAAACAGAAACAAAGTATAAAATCCCCTAATAACACTCTCAAAAACTCTGTGTCTGTTTTTCTCTTTGTATATCTGTGTATATTAAAAATCTGAATTAGATAGATGTATATATATACAATTAGTTGATTAGCTAGCTCCTTCGTTGTATGTAAGTCGATTTTGGCTTTTCCAGAACATTAATGGTTCTTTGCCCCTTTGAAATTCGATCAGCAAAAAATGAAACGATGTGGCAGTGATAATTCTTTGATCATTAAATAAATAAGGTTGTCAAGGCAGTGGAAATTATTTTTTAGGTGGTCATAACTCTTTAAAAATTCGATCAACTAAGATAAGTCGTCTTTTGGGCGGTGGAATGATTAATTTTTTGACATTCTCCCCCTTAATCATTTCACTCAAAAACAAAATTTTGCAATATTACAGTTCACAAACCCCAATGTTCTTTCTGTGAATTTCAAATAATTCATTTTCTAAGGGATTTGTAAACATGTCTACAAACTGATCTTCAAATTTGCAAAACTGTACAGAAATTTCATCACTATTTATCAACTCTCGAATAAAATGATATTTTGTATCAATATGCTTAGTTTTCTTGTGGAAAACATGATTACGTGACAGAGAAATGATTGATTTATTGTCACAAAAAATCTAAGTTGGTTCTCTTTGTTCATGCAAAAACTCAGTCACAATCCTTCTCATCCACACAGTCTAACATGCAACTGTTGTTGTTGAAAAAACTCTACCTCAGCAAATGATAAAGTCACAATGGGTTGCTTCTTTGAAGCCCAAGCTACAGCTCTCGATCTAAAGCTAAACATATATCTTGATGTTCTTTTTTTGTCATCTACACTACTTGCAAAATCACTATCAGCATATCCAATTAACTTAAAATATGAATCAACTTAAAATATGAATCTGATGTGTATAAAATACCATAATTGGTTGTTTCAGCAACATATCTTAGGATGTTTTTTCCTTCTTGCCAATGGGTACTTGTAATACCCCAAGGCCAAGCCCCTGCTGAATTGTAATTTTTCTTATAAGCTGGTGAGCTAAGTGATTATAAGCTAAGAGACTTATGTGTTTATTAGGTTGGTGAGCCAGATGCCAAGGCCAGGAGCCTGATTTTTTGTATATGTAATTATGCAGATCATTAATAAAATATATATATAAACACTGCTGCATGTAGACCGACCACGAAGAAGAGTTACGGGGGACTAAGCTCCATTAGATAGGGCAAGGGAGGGGGCTAAGTATTTGGGCCTAGGGGCTAAGCTAGGGGGCTTACCTCTAGAGGAATAATATTTTAATATTAATTCCTGAAGGTTAAGGTGGACATGATATGTTGTTGTTATCCTAAGTTTCTGGAAAGGGGACGTAGGCTAAATGGAGCGCATCTAGCTCTAGGAAGACAAGTGTTGACGAGGGCGCATGTAGTTAAAGCTGAAGCATCAGCTTGTGTTGGGGGATCTGCCATTCCCCCATCCTCTGTCTGAACTCAAGACCTTCGTTGTCGACCTCTAGATACCCTCACGCATCTTTGAAACCATAAACGATGAAGTCGTCCTGTGTTGCTTGCTGAGAAGCCTGCCACATCCTGTAATCGCCTGAGTCTTGCTATGCCTTAGTGTTGACTATTATTCTTTGGGTGTCTGTACCCATTTCCCCGTTACGGATGCCACCCGTAAGCTCGTTGAGTGTTGAATGTTGTTGCTGTTACCCATACCTGGTTGTAGATGAGTTGAAGATAGGTTGAACAGGCAAGTTTTCAAGCCTGTGAGCAAATCTCCCAGGTGAGAGAGTTTGTTGGGAAGTGAGTTCTTCTAGAAGGGAGTCTTGTAGCAGCTACACTACTCTGAGACTTCTAGTCTAGCGTATTGTTGAAGCCTAAGGTAAGGAAGGGGTACTAGCCGATGGACTTGTATTAGTGAAGGTGTATCCTCCTGGGGTGGAGCAGGCATGTGGGGAATGAGGGTCTATGGGTTGTGGGCGTAAGTGGCTCTTGGGATAAAATATCCTTCCTATTGCTTTGTGCAACTTCCTTGTTGTCCTTTCCAAGCTTAGAATTCCCTTGCCCAATGGAGTTTACTGCCAGCTCGGGGGTGACCTATTGTTGAGAGTGATGGACAACACGGTCTAAGGCTGGAAGGTTCGTGGAAAGTGTACATGCAGTTGGTGGATTTACTCCAGCTAAAAGATAAGTATGATTTATGTGCTTAATTATGTATTTTATGCATGTTTTGTGAAGCTTGAATGTTATCATGTATTTCGTTGCGTATATGAATTACTGTTCATTCCATTGATTCAGTATGATAGCAGTAATTCTTTGTTTATTTTGATTAAGTGTTTTAAATTCATTAAAATGCATATATATTATATAAGTGTAAATTTTGCATGGTAGCTTTTCCCGATCTCTAGAGGGCCAGGGATGTTACAATATGGTATCAGAACCATGGTTTCAACACTGAGCCTAGATGGGCCATGTTAGTTGAAGTTGAAGTAAGAGTTTTGGAAGGAGTTGTTGTCGAAATGGAAAAAACTCAAGTTTTGACCCAAGGTTTCAATGCGGAGCCTGGATGGGTTGGGTAAGTGATCATTGGACCCAAGGTTTCAAGTGGAAATTGTATTAAGAGGAACCAGTTTTGGACCTCAGAAACATTCCTGAGTGCCAAGAGGTTACCTTGGCCATGTTACGAAGCTCAGGAGTAGTAGTGATGCAGAAGCATCACTCCACCTCAACAAATGCGCCAACATTCCAGCACGTCAGTGCGCATTTAAGAGAGGGAGAGGCATTAACCCTCCCATTTTTTAAATTCGAAATATGATCCTATACAGATTTTGTGTTGTAAGGATGATAAATGCCAAGCCATACCTTTGCACAAGTAGTGGATAGGGTTTCCTTAAATGGTTGATTGTAAGCAGGTCTAGATCGTATTCAGGTCTGGATCTTCATTTATGTAATGAGCCATAGGAGTATGGTGTCTTAACTGAGACAACAATGACACTAAGGCGGTGAAGAGGATAAGCTCGTAGAGGCCTCTTTTTTAAAGAGGGAGGAGATCTTTGTAGAGAGGTCTTAGAAGGAGAACTCAAGATAGATTTAGGATAGGAGGTAGAATAGTTCTTGGAGAGAGTTTGAGAGAACTGGGACTCTGTTGCAGTCTGGTTTTTGTAAACAGATGTATAGACACACAGAGATAATAGAAAAGCAATTTTTCCTGCACATAGTGTGTTTATGTATTTGTGTTCATTATTATGTTTTTATGTATTTCATGAATGAATGTGTGAATTGGTGAAGTAACGAATAAGCTTCAATTGTTTCTCTCATGTGAGTTGCGAGTGCAAGGATTTGCACATTGTCCACAAAGAGTGTGTTGACAGAGGTGATTTAACCTCAGAGAAGCTCAGGAGAGATACCATTGAACCTTCATCAACATAAGTGCAAGGAGTGTGCAAGAAGAACTCTGTGTTGGGTTTAAAGAGAAACAGAGTCATAAAACACTCTGTAAGGAGGAGCTCTGCAAGGTGTGCATTAAGCAAGAGGTTTCTAGGAGGGCACCAAAATCCTTAAGAGACTGAGTAAATCGTAAAGATCAGAAGAGATAATGCAAGGAGTGCATAGGAGTCAGACTTATTTCAAGTGCCAAAGCTCAAGAGGGATAGTGTTAGCAGAGACGCAGCCGAGACCTAAGATAATTGGGTTCACAGGAAAAAGTTCAAAGGCTGAAACCTTTGAATATCCACAAACTCTTCCAAGTTGGAAGGAGTCAAAATATTAGGACGAGGAGCGACAGCAGCCATCAGATTGGTTGTGGGGAGGATCCTGAACCATTAGATCAACGTCCAGTGAATAGAGGAAGCACAGAGGAGAGGAACAAATCCCATCCATTGGATCTAAGCACGAAGGACCAACAACCGTTGGATCCGAAGGTAAGTGCACGAGACTTAACCCTTGTGTGCATGAGAGAACTAATTCACTGAAGTTCAAAAGTAATTAGGGACCATCCATCGTCAAGGCTGATAGGTGGCAAAAGATCCATAAATCCAGAGTGAACCACTTTGGAAGTTTTTGGTTGGGGAAGATACGAAATCCTCGAAGACCCAAAGGCTGAAGAAGATCGAGGTCGTCGGTTGCCAAGAGATGTGTGTCAGAAGATCTAAGACTTTGGAGAAAGTCACTTCAGGGAATTGCAAGTGTGGAGCATGACAAACTCCCAAAGTCCCGAAGGCCAAAGTAAATCACAATTGTTCATTGTGGAGGACACGTGGAGAGAGATCAGGAAGTTCAAGGGAAGAAACCTCCGAAAGGAAGTCAGCAGGAACAAAGAAGATATGGACCGTTGGATCCAGAAGAATGTGTGGAAGAAATCAGTGTATTTTGGGTGAAAGCACTCCGGGAGAAATGGATGCATAGGAGTTTGACACTCTCGAAGCCCAAAGTGCCGAAGCCACTTATGATTGTTGATCATGCAGGAGGGTACATGTCAATGGATTGTTGATTTTCGGTGAAATCATTCAGAGGAGAGTGAGAAAAAAAGAGTCGAAGGGCCGAAGAAGAAGTCTGGACCATCAGATCCAGAAGGGCATGTGGCGACAGATCGTGAACTCCAGGTGAAAACATTTTGGGAGAACGAGAAGAACGAAAGTTTGAAATTGCCGAAGCCTGAACAGTCGAAGCATATGGGAGCCCTTGATCTGGGTTGGACAGGTGTTACCAAATCATGAACTTCAGAGGATCACACTCTGGGGTTTCTAAGAAGTTGTGTTTCAGAATATCCTGAAGCGTTCAGGGCCATAGATCCCAAAGGAAAGAACGTGGATCATTGATCTGCGAGGGGATGCATGGAGGATGAAGATTCACTCCATTAGACAGTCGTTGGATCAGGGAGGACAGATGTCAAAGGATATGACACTCTAGAAGGATTCACTCCAGAGATTTGTATTTGTTGAGGTTTGAGAATTTCGAAGGCCGAAGTCCCGAAACGATGAGAGACGTCGATGTGAAGGAGGACATGCAGTGCCAGATCTAGACTCCGGAAAAGCGGAGAGGGGAAAATTCCGAAGACCCGGAGAAGATCTCGATCGTTGATTGAGGAGGGAGCTGAAGGATCGCCGATCTGGTTGAGGAGGCCAAAGTCCTGAAGTGGGAGAAGAAACGTTGATTGAGGAGGACGCGTGGCAAACGATCTGCCATTTCAGAGAAATCTATTCAGAAGAAACGAGAGTTTGAGAACTAAAACTCCCGAAGGCTAGACTCGTGGAGAAAATTGTAGCCGCACATCTGAAGTGATATGTGTCAATAGGTCTTCCACTCCGGAATATAGTTACTGAGGAGGAAGCGAGAGTTGAGAGTTGAAACTTCCGAAGGCCGGAAGGCCGGAATCAATCATAGTCATTGATTTGGAAGGGAGCTACGTGTCAATAGATCACGAAGATCTGAGATCGTGCGTGAAAGAAAGAAAGGTCGTTGATTGGACAGTTGACCAGAGGCAGGTAAAGAACAAACAACAATCATTGATCAAGAGGTATCACCAAGGAATTGGAGATCAACGGTTGAGTTGGATTGTGAGGCAAAAAATTGCTCAGATGTTAAAAATATGAGAGCAGGACATAATTTATACCATGGTTTTAACGAAGTGATACGTTGAATATGGAGGTGAATTGCGGGGCGAAAAACAGGTTAGACTAAAACCACTCTTGCCTAGTGCCCATGCCCACAATCACAATTTTCCATGAGGTCATAGCCCAGGGCCATATGAAGGAAGGGGCTAATGAAAAAGAAGATAGCGCTTGAAAATCGACATTTCAGAAGTGTGCAGACAGAGGGCGCGGGTATCACAGGACCTAGGCCTAAAGGAGAAAAGGGGGCCTGTGTATAGTTTTTTTGGGTTCAATCACGAGCTTGAAGATTCAATTCAACTCAGAGGATTGAAAGATCCTTTGACTGGGAGGTCAGCAAACCCCACTGAGATGGGGGCACTGCATCGAAAGTGATCAGGGAAAGAATAATCATGCAAAGTGCTCACAGTGGGAGCACAAGAAGATTCAAGAATCCGAGAAGAATTGTAGACTTTTGGGATCAACAAGGAAAAGTTTTATAGGGAGAAAGAAGTTGCTACAATTTCTGTGGCAACAAGTATGTTACGGCTTGTTGGGTCAGCCAGAGGAAAGAATGCTTGCGTGTTTGCAAGTGTTGTTGGTGATGTTGTTTCATAAGGAGGGAAGCAACATAGAGATGAAGTGTTGGTTATAAGTTTTATAAAATAAGCATGAAATATTCTACTGCCATCAGACATTCAAGTAGTATAAAATTTATTAATGGCAGTCATGCAGGTATGAGTTTTTATTACTCTTTTTGCATAATTGCTGAAAGGAAATTTAGGTAAGAATTTCCTCAACCAGAGTTATTTTATAAAATCACATGATTATATTATTGAGTGAATACCACTGGATGTGGTAAAGGCTGGAGGCCTGTATTAACTCAAAGCTTTTTAGCTTATGAATGCACACACTTACATAGTAGAATGTCATGTTAATTTGGTTATGGCGTAATAACCAAAGAATTAAAAGATAAGAACTTGTTATAAGAATGAATGCTAGTAAGCTAGTCATGTATGAGACCAGGACATGGTTGGATATGGAAAGGTACATATATGGAAAGGTTATGAGCCACACAAATACTAAAAGCTTCCTACCTTTAAATAAAACTTGGACTGCAACCTTTTTGTTAACACTAATGAACACCACATAATTATATTATTGGTGTAGTGTTTGGGTTGAAAAGGAAGGCATCCAATTAATTGGGAAGACAATAGGAAGTGTGTGGAGAATGTGTCAACGCATTGGCCCAAATTCCAACTTATGGATGGTGAGATACATGACTAAGATAAAGAGAATTATGTAATTCAATACAAGGTGCAGTAAATAAGAATGCATTAAGAATAGCACTCATGCACAGTAAGTGATAGAATTGTATACTAAATGTAATGGTTGAATATGTTTTGTAAGTACATGAATATATATTATTGCATGGAAATAATTGTTACTAACAACTGAAATGTGGTTAACTCGTGAAATTGAGGACATTTTAGGGAGGTGTTAGACATTGCAATATGGAAGTGGCAAGTCAAGTAGTCACATGAGCATTGACTACAGGTAATTTTCTTATTCAGAAAAAGAAGTAATGAACTTACAGATATTACTATGAACATGCATATGCATAGAATGACGAGTCATTCTATTTTATTAAATTGTTTGGTAATTATGATTGAATTGCTAGATGCAGACAATTCTAAATTCACTACATATGGTTCTGTACATATTGCAATTGAATTTTGATGTACAGGAAATACTGACAATTGTTGGCAATATGCAAGATGAAGCCTTGTAGGAAAATTGTATGTCGTTTGGTGCTTGTGGAAAATCACAAGGAAGGTTGAAATCTTAATATGACAACAACCAAGAAGAATTATGAAATGTAATTTCATGTTTTGGGAAAAAATTCGAATTCCTTTTTGAACTAAGTTGGAGTTCCTAAATGAATTCTTTTATCTTCTCTCATGATAACTGCATGTAGGTGATGCAGATGAGATGATGTTGATTAAATTTAGAATGTTGACTACAAAGAGTAGCTCGGGAAGATGTTGATTGGATACCTCTGAGGGTAGTTGGAACTCCTCGAGCCACGGTACTCTGAGACTTCCAGTCCGGCCTGTTGGTGAAGCCCAAGGAAAGGGAGGTGTAGCAGTCGATGGATTGTGTGACAATGAAGGTGTACACTCTTAGGGTGGGACAG
>JASDQU010739141.1:101419-122477 GCA_032191745.1 Picea mariana
ATTCAAATTCAAATTGTTTTTAATTAGAAATTCGTACTTTCTTTATTTAATTAATTATATATGATGATGATGATGATGATGACGACGATTATACCTCCTCCTAAACTTATCGGGAGTAGACCGTGGCGCATCTAGGAAGATCTCATAGAGCATGCAAGACTGAGAGTAGATTAGTTCTAGTTGTTCGGCTCTCATAATAACCTCCTCTTCTGAAAACACCCTGGATGTTGTTACGTCTTTGGATATACAAGGAACCAAAGAATTCAAGAACCACTCAAGAAAGAAAGAAGGAGGGAACTGACCTTAATCAAGATCTTTCTTCACCTCCATTCTTGGATATGATCAGATATGTGATCAGCCTTGGATTGATCGAAGTTGGCCAGCAGTTCAGTGTTGACATTGTATCTCACATGTAACTAGAAATGGTTCAAGAAGACCATTTCCAAGTCATTAAAGTAAGAGTACCTCGAGTCGTCAAGCTCAATATACCACTTCGCAACACCCCCTATAAGAGTGCATTGAAAAAGGAGCAATTGAATAAAGTCATCTCTTAACGAGTTTGATGAGCATCACAAGTGAAAGGTAGTTACATGATCACCTGGATCTTCACTGGGCTTGCCCTCAAATTTCATAATATCTGAAGGAAACTTATTTGGCATGGGAGGACAACGCAGATTGTGACAAATCGGGTCATTCAGTAATCTCGACAAGTCTGGAAAATGCAGGGTTTCCATAAAGGGTAGTTTCAATTTTGGATTATTTATAGGAAAAGAGGGCCCTGGATTTTGACTAGAACCAGGTTTCCAAGAAAAGTTGGATTGCTAGCCAGGGTTTTGGTAGAAACTGTGGCCTTGAACAAAAAAAGGAAATTTCGTTTGTTGAGGCATCATCGGCTGACTCCTGAAATTGGATGACATAGCATGCGCAGGGATTTCTCTCTGCATTATGTTCTAAGGACCTTGGTAGGGGATGCCCCCAACCGATCCCCCTAGCATAGGTACACAACCTTGTATGGGGTTCCATTGAGTATGGAAGGGTTACCCCTAACCGACATTCCCTGTGAGGGAAACAATCCCTGCCAAGGATTCAAAAGACCTTGTGTGGAGTACACTCAAGTCATCGCTCCCTGTGAAGGAATGGTACCTTGCACCAAGTTCTTTTGACCAAAGTTGGGGTTGCCCCAAGTCGAGAAACTGACCGAAGAAAAAGCATTGTTCCCAAATGCACCAAACAAAGAGAATGGCATAGACCCCACCGGCGTTGTATAAGACGAAGTTCCTAAACTACCTCCAACAAACAAGTTATAATTAGAGTTAGGCCTAATTAGTTGTTGAAAAGCACTGCCGAGTGAAGGTAATGGAGGAGGTATATGACCCCCACCATAAGGAATAGCATTAAAAGGGGCAGCAGTACCTGCAGTTGAACCTTGCAAAGGAGAGTTGGAGTTCCTTGCCCCCAGACCCATGGTCTATAAGGTATAATAAGTAGGAACCGAATTTGTATCAAAGTCAAGAAACCCATATGAGAAGGGAGTGCTCGTCGTGTTCTAAGTAAACAGAATGGTGATCGAAGCCATTAAAGGTATCAGACCACTGCCCGAAGTTGTTAGAGTTGGGACAACTGAGGTCCTGACTGGTGAAGGTGGGGGAGGAGGTAGGATTCCCCCTCTAGTAGTAGTCGTAATGGGAGTAGGGGGGCTCTCAAACGAAGTAGCAATGTTTGCTTCCATTACTGCTCATCGAACTAACTGGAACTTAGAAGATGTCACCTCGAGAGGGACAATCTGAATCAAGATCGACTCCAACAAGTCAGTAATCGAAGGATTTTCTGGCCTAAAACCTTCATTCTCAAGGTCAAAAACAATGGATTCCTCTGATGTCAAAAATTCTCCTCTCATAGCAGGCTCGGGCATAGTTTCCTACGACCTAGTCACTTCAAACGATCCTTCTTGATCAAGTGTTCGCCTCAACAGTGGCGGAGGTGGCTCCAAAGTAACCAGCGATAGGCCTTAAAGCCTTCACGGCCGGTGGAGCTGTTGATGTTCCACTTTGTGAAATGATCAAAGGACATAATAAGGCTTGACTAGCATGGAACACAAAGCACACACTAAAACATTTCCTAAAGATAAATCAAGCAGTCGACTAACTAGTGGGAAGGATGGTTAAGCCAATCGACACTAGAGAAACTAACTGGTGCAAGTGCAACTCGAACATAAAATAAGCCTCCACGTATACTCTACGAAGCGTGATCCAACGTCCACCCTAGGTATCGCGGTATACCCCCGCAGTCACCTTTGGAAGTATGTAAAATATGGGCAAGTAAGTTTCCAGTTCGCAGCGAGTCACCAGGCGGGTATAGTCGACAGCTGGGCAGATTGTAATGAGTAGGATAACAAGTATGGAGCCCTTCAAGGGTGTCAAAAGAAATTTGTTCGGAAGAAAACTAAGGATATCGAACGGATTTGAGGTCCACGAATCTCTGTAAACAAATGCTATCAGTATTTTTTCTGAGAAAGACCCTCAATATACAATCCCTACTACATTTATTTCGTCTTTGGAGAGGTTATGTCCTCTGCCTTTCCTCATGCGACCTCATGTTTATGCCCTGTGTTGGAGGGGGGTCCTGGATAAATCTTGTTATGCTAGACTTAAGACACTCCCTATCTCAGACTCCAATGTTTGTTTTAAAATGGCCTTGCAAAGTTTCCTCTTCCCACCTAATTCAAGGCCCTAAAACCCTAAACTAGTCGTTGAACCCTACAAACAGAAAGTCTATTATATTTTAAGTTAAGAAATAATTTTAAGGCTTGATTTATGAAAAGGAAGTGGTCGTGCAACTGATGTTTTTATGAAGAGACAAATAAGGAAGAGAACTTTAAAGCATTTGAAAGAAAAAATATACTTCGAACTTAAAGCAAAGCGTGTAAAAAAAACTTTGTAAAATTCAACTTTTCTAAACAATGTTTCAAGATCTTGTAATTAAAAGTTTCCTAAAAAGTGATTTTCTTTGACTAAGAAAAAAAAAATTTATTTCAGGAAATCAAAAAGAACTTTGAAACGAAGATTCTTTTTCTTCTGTAAACAACAACCTTGACTACTTTACCAAACTAAATGCAAGAAAATGATTTTTTTATTTTTTATTTTTCGAACTTATTTAACAAGAAAAACTGAAGTAAAAACTTTTTTTTTATTTTTCAAAGAAGGTAAAATGAACACAGAGAAAATTGAACCAAGATTGATAAAGACCCTAAGCCAATTGCGTAAACGCAGGGATTCAAACAAGAAACTTAAAGGAGGATCTAAAACTTGATAGTCCACGCTAAACCTTTCGGTAAAACAAAAGAAAACTAAGGAACAAGTTAAATGAAACTTTAACCCAAGCTATGTCCGAAGATAGAGACTCTGACTGGTTCAAGAAAATCCTAAGAAGCCTAAAATTCTATCAAGAAAGATACATACCTCTCTTTGTTAAAAAACACTTTCAAGACACAGAGACGTAGGTTATTGCATCAACAACTTGCGTATGTGCATGGGTTGTCTACTGTGTAGAGTGTGTATGTACGTGGGCTGACCCAAAACAGGGCACGTACACCTCTGATACTTTTCAAAAATAAAAAGACTAGGCAGACTAATAGGTAGGGAAAACTGGTAGGCACCTTGCAGGTGACCAGAGACCCTTAAAAGACTCAGTAAACTTGAATGAAATTCAAAATCCAATCAAGAAGACAATTAAAAACCCAAAAAACCTTCCTCTAAAACCCTATAGAGACTCCCTAGTGGAGTCTCCAATTATTCTAGTGGGAAAATCCCCCTATAACTATACCAGGGCTCTAAGTATAGACAGAGAAAATGACTCCCTAAAACTCAATCTAATTACTACACTACCCCAAACATTCCAAAATAGATGAACAGAAAGCAGTGAAAGAGTAAGTCAGAAACTGTACCTTTTATCCAACATTTGGTGTTGACCTCCTCAATATTTGTAGCTCCCAAGTCTGCAAGTCTCCTCCCAAAGATGACTTGCATCCACAACTATGCAAAAAAGGCTACAAATGTTATATTTATATTCATCAATTAGGGTTACATATAAATTGTTACATGTATAAATCTAAGAAAAGACATAAAAACCATCATTTGGGATAGGGAAAAGAGATTCTTTTATTCAATACTCAAAGATTGGATATTACAACCTTTGTAGGCCGATGCTCTACGAACATGGTCCAAGCTCCTCTTAGCAATGCTCCAAGTGCACCTTCCAAATTCCTTCTCTCACAATTTACTAATCACCTCAAGGGAAGCAAATGGATTGTATGGAAGAAAATGGGATAGAGAGGGAATGCAGCTATGTGAGACATTCTCCAGCTTACAAACCTATGAGATGTGGATGATTGCAACTATGTGAGTCTTTCTCTCAACTTACGAACCTGAGAGAAAGCCCCTAAGAAGGGTATGCGGTTCATGCCTGAGATAGAGATAGGAATGTAGAGATGACCTCCTCCATTCAGAGAGTTGAGAAGAACTCCAGATGATTATCCAGTGGGAAAGGAGATCTGTTGAGTTAGACGTGCATGTAGCTAAGCACAAGGTGAACGTGTGAAATCCCAAAGTGTTGGGTGCATCATCATGTGAACAAAAATGATGATGATGTATTAGCCTCCTCTGAGCAACAGAGTTGATGAGAAGACTCTAGATGATTCTCCTCTGTGAGGTAGTGGGAATGAATATCTATAGAGTGGACATTCTTATGGATGAGCATAGGTGAATGTGTGAAGATCTTGTTCTTCTGTGTAATGCAGTGAACCAGAGATATGGCATCCCTATGGATGTTCCCCTAGTGGATGAGCACTAGTTGGTGTATCAGATCCTTTGCTATATATTGTTCAAGAGTCAAACATGCATGTAACCCTAATTGTTATGTAAAGGGTACAAGTCGGCCCCACCTTAATGTGATTAATAATAAATGTAAAAGATAATTAATCTGGTTAATATTAATTATAATAATAATTATTATTATATTATAATAATTATAATAATAACTATTATTATATTATAATAATTATAATAATAATTATTATAATTATAATGTGACTTAGAGAGGTCGGCCTTATTGAGCCATTAGACACTTCAGTTGACAGGTTTAGGTTAGTATATGTAAAAGTAAAATCCCCATTATGGAAATATATCTTTCTTGTGAGTTTGGAAATTTCAACAAGTACATCTACTTGGGAGAAGGTGCACACCTCTCTTGGGCACTAGTATTCTAGGGTTTGAGCACCCTCTTGTGTGCTAGGTATTTCTTGGTGGTGAAGATCTTTCTCTTGAATAATATATCAAAGGATTTGGTTGGGTTTTCTTCCATTGTTGAGAAGGGTTTCCTAGGATACTTCTTGTGTTGTGCATGGTGTTTCTTCTTGTGATCTTGGTTGTTGCAACATTATTGTCTATGGTTAAGTTAAATGATAAAAATGGAATGAAATTCATGCCTAACCTATCTTCTTGAAAAATAAGAATGATATCAAGGCATAGGTCTTGAATAACCCATTGCAGAAGCATCTACCAGTCTCCTCTTTTTTTTGCAGAACCATACGACCCTCCTAGGGTTTCCAAAAAAATTGTATGGCCTTACTTTATGAGGTGTTTGAGCCCTTAAACACTTGAACGTTGAGGCTAATTTTGGCATAGAAGAGTACGGACTCCTCCAGAGACTCACAGAGTGACATTCCGAGCATTTTGAAATTTTGGCCCTAGGGTTTCTAGGGTTTTGCCAATTTCTGCAGAAATTTCAAAATTAGGGTTTATGCAAACTCATTGAAGGATCTCTTCAACTCACCAGTGTTCTCCTATCTTTCAAAGGCTTATTTTTGGAAGCCATAATTCCAATAAAACCTAAAAGTGCTAGCCTATCCTAACCGTTAGGTTTTCTAGCCTAGTTGACAAAGGACTGTGAAGAATCTAAAATTATGATGAACAAAAACTATGATGGAAGATAAGCTTGTTGAATAAAACAACTTCAAAGTTATTTAAAGAAAATACTTTATAGGAAGACTTATTGTGGGTAATACAAAAGGGTTTACCAGAGACAACTATCAATAAATGGAAGGAAGATGACGTCAGGACAAGGAAGCCAATCACCTACTCAAACCATTACATTGAAGGCTCAGATTCAAAATAACAAAGATGACAAAAGGTGACATTGTGACTATCTTTTTCCTAAAAATATCATAGGATAGAGATCAGCTAAGAGACATTGAAGAAATCATATCAGCATCCTCAGGTATGCACTTGTATATATTGTTTGTATCATTATCATGAGGGAAATTGTAAGAGGAAGGAACCTTTTCTGAAGTCATGGATCTAGACGGATCTCAGTGCATTCAGCAGAACAACATGTTAGCACTAGAGGTCACCCTCATATTGCATAAAAGGTAATCCCAATACCCATCAGTTTATATAGTAAATGTAAATGAGTTTTAGGTGATCAAATGGAGAGGACTCAATGATAATAACATTCTAACTCAGAAATATGGACTAGCATGCATAAGCAATTGAGGTCTGGAATCAACTTCAGTCAGTCAGTTGGAGTAAGGGTGAATAGAGGGAATAATTTGGTGAGGAGAGTGTAGAGGTATGTTGTGGACATCAGGTCTTCCAGTAGCCTAAGGAGGAGAAACGGAAACACAATATCCTCTTGAATTCAAATATCAAAGAAACAGAAAGAAATTATAACAACACTATAATCAAACATTCATCATAATACAATCACAACAATCCATGTGAATCAGTCAATCATGAACTCTCTCAGTATCAGAGGAAAATAAGATGGAGAAAAAAATATGACTTAGATTAACCAAGATGTCTCAATAACAAATACATAACCAGATAACTAGTGGTCTTCATAAAAATATTACAATATTCGGGATCCTAGCTCAACCATTCAAACTTTAACAAAATATCAGAACTAATTATTTATACTCAAAATTGTTGCAACCACCAGGAGTGTGATTAGGACATTGCATTCAAAGTTTTCAGTCGGCGCCTTCTCTGTCAAACTATGCATGCCTTCTTACATCAGATGCGAGCCTGGCTCAATGCAGCATCTGTGAGAAAATCCATCCACTAGGGAGATTTGGACTGACAATTGGCCCCCACAACCCTTCTCTCCATGCATTCCATTTATGGGGTGAGACGAGGTCTCAACCACCACCCCCATTTCCATTAACTACCTTCATCGATATTAGGATCAGGCCTAACACTCATGAATGTTCCAAGCAGTGCCCACGACTTCTTCAAGTCAATCCCGACGCCTCGAGGCCAAAAAGATCTTCTTCTGTGACCAAATACGGGTGCTTTCGGCCTTTGGCGCAGCTCCTCTCCATCGCTCCATATTCAATGTGACCTAGGGCCATGACCCTATGAAATTGCATTATTGTGGGCACCACCAAGGGTGGTCTAAAAGAAAACCATTTTTGTCCCTATAATTCACCATGAACCACCACGCGTCCCTTTCTAAAAACCACGGTTCCGATTGCGGCCTGCCCCTAAAATTTTAAAACGTGCGCAGCTTCCAACCCCGCAATTTGGCATGACTGTTGATCTTGCTATCTAATATTATTCCCTCTGATCAACGACTCAGCTCTGGCGCTTTTTAAATTGATGGATCGGATGTTCCCCTTCAAAACAATGACCGAGATTTTCTTCGTGGATCGGCCTTCCAAAATTTCAATTCTCAAACTCCATTTGTCTTCTGCTTCTTTTATCCAGAGTGAAGGATATGGTGACGAGTGGCTCCTACTGATCGACAGCTCATATTCCCTTCGGGCACTTCAGGACTTCAGGCGCTTCGGGACTTCGGGTGCTTCAGGACTTCGGGCACTTTGGCACTTCGTCCACTTCGGTCTTCGACCCTTAGGGACTTTGCAATGTTTCTCATTTTAAAACTCCCAAAGTAAAACTCTCAGAGTGACAAATATGATGACGTGTGGCTCTTGCTGATCAATGACTCATATTTATTTCGGGCCTTCGGCCAGTTCGGAAAATTCGTCGCTTTGGTAGCTTCGGGTCTTTGGGACTTCTAATCATTTATAATTTCAAATCTCTCGAAGCTCATTTACCCAAAGGCTTGGATAAACTACCACCTGACCCCTTTAAGATCAACGGTTCATACTCACTTCGAGGCCTTTTGATCTGGCACTATACTTCATGCAAGTTGGCACTCTCGAATGCCCGTGAGTCATTGATATGGACTGTTCTGGGAATATTCGTCGTTGAAAGATTAAAAAATCCTTCTTCTTATGCGTCAATCCTAAAACAGACTGCTAATAAAGTTGTGCTTTGTATTCATGGTTGCGGCCTGCACGATCAAGGATTTGGACGACTGGTTGTGAGCCGAGAAAATAGGAGACCAGTGACTGAAACTGAGGATGCGAGTGCTTGCCCTTGGAGAAAACAAAGGGGCTTGGGGCCAAGATTTCACTCGGGTAAGATATTTAAGGAAAACCAGGGTGCACAAATGAACAAGGGAAAACAGAGAATGATTTACAAGACGAAGGGGGGAAAACTTAAGATTTGGTCTGCGAAAAGGATAGAGACGGGGCAAGACTACAGACTCTGGTATATCAACACACACCTATGGCCCTGACAACCCTATGTGATAAAATTTGGATCCATAGGGGATGATATGCTCCCTCTGAGTTGCCAAGAATGCGCAGTTCTAGTGCCTTAGTTGTTGGGCTATGGAGTCTAACTCAAAAATTCCACTGAAGAAAACAGGGAGATATGTACACTACTCTACTAAAAATGAAAACAAACACATGGGATCCAGAAGGAGATTATTTATGTACACTCCTAGACTAGCTGATTTTTACAAAGTGTTAGGTGAAAGTGGACTTCCACCAGCACCAGTCAAGCAACCTCCTAACTGAAAACTTATTTACTATTTCACTGATCAAATAAAGGTATGAAATTGTGACGATAAAACGATTACATTTTTTATCTCTCCCACTAGTGTTGAAGGTAAGATAAAGTTTGGAGGCTTCAATACCTGGAAAAAAAAAACTCCATGTACTCCCCTATAGGGTCATAAAATAGGGGACGAAAATTACTGGGTTGGTAATAGAAAACATTCTCTATCTTACAGCTACTCACACCCAGCTATATGTCTCTGGAAATCATAGGTGAGTGAAAGGATGATGCACGTTGCTTATCCACTTCCTCTTTGTCTGCTCTTATAACGTCAACCAGCTAAAGGAAAGAAATCTCTTCATGTATATCAATGAATGGGTGCTTCTCCCTAACATGCTTCTCAGTGTCTTCTGTGGGCCTAGAATGGTTGATTTCCACCCAATGATTTTCCTTACTGAATAAAGGAAAAGTATCAATAGTATGGTCTTGTAAATCCTTCATATCCACATCGGAATCCGATTCATAGTTGTCATACATAGGCTGGTTGCTCCCCAAGTCAACAAAATGTAAGGTAGGGATCTACTCTTCTTCATCTAAGTACTCATCAAAGATGGGTGAGCACAGAACTCTTTTATCTTGCAAAGAAAAACGAGCGACCTCTTGATTCTTCTCTTCAATCCTAGGTGAAAATACATGATGGGAAACCTCTTGAAGGAAAAGAGAAGAATCCTCCTCCACAACTATCTCTTCTTTTACAACTAAGACAACAGGTGCATCAGGGGCAAAATATGATACATCTATGGCTATGCAATCATCAACACTATCAACACTCATATCTGGAAGGCCTTCTCCTCAAGAAATAGAAAGAGAAAAGATTTCATCCACATTTGCAAAATACTTGCTTCTATCCTCACTTTCTCTTTCAATCAGATCTTCACGAGAATCATCACATGCGGAAGACTCGATCATCTGCTCGATGTGGAATGAAAAATTATTACAACAGTCATCCAAAATAAGATGAGACAGGTAAATCTTCTCGTAATATGAATTAAAATCATCATGAAAATCCTTCAAATAATGGATAATAGAAGCATGGAGAGATTGACACCATTCACAAGCATCTTCCTCTAAAGAAAATTTGAACATCTTGATCAAGACATCCTCGTGAAAGAAGCCATGTTCAAGTATGCATATATGAAATTTTAATAATTTCTCACCGGGATGGTCATGTTTGCTTCCTCTGAATCTCAGAAGATAATCATCCCATTCATTTATAGCCGGCACTGGATGTGGATAACTAGCGATGGCTGAGAAATTGAAGGGGGGAAATCTCTTGGCCAGGATAGCCTCCATAGCCTTTTGATTTGTCTCCCTTCAGTGAAGTCACCAACAGATTTTGCACAGTGGATTCGCCATGGTGAAAGATAATCAGTCAGAATTATGTGTCCATCTTTAGTTCACCATCTAGAACTGGCTCTCTACAATGTCGTTCTTCCCAGGGAGCTTTTCAATATGAAATAACAGCAAAAATCCTTCTTGAGAAGGATTTACTTTCTTAATAATCCTCTTTGGGCCAGCTTCAGGTATAGCTAGAGGAAGTTGTGGAGTAGACCTTGTGTGTCTTCCCTTTGGAGCCACAAATGAAACAGTGGAGTCGAAACAGTGGAGTCACCAGGTGCAAGTTGCAATCTTCAATGGTACTGATATCTGATGCACCTTTAGAATCAAAGCTTCTTTGTCGTTCTATCCCAGGGAAATGTCTTCAATTCTTTCCCCGATAATGACGCAAGAAAGGTTATCACTAGAAGCCACCTTCAGATTGCATAGAAGGTAAGCCCAGTACCCATCAATTTATATAGTAAATGAAAATGAGTTTTAGGTGATCAAATGGAGAGGACTCAATGATAATAACATTCTAACTCAAAAATATGGACTAGCATGGATAAACAATTGAGGTCTGGAATCAACTTCAGTCAGTAAGTTGGAGTAAGGGTGAATAGAGGGAAGACTTTGGTGAGGAGAGTGTAGAGTTATGTTGTGGACATCAGGTCTTCTAGCAGCCTAAGGAGGAAAAACTTAAACGCAAGATCCTCTTGAATTCAAATCTCAAAGAAACTAAAAGAAATTATAACAACACTATAATAAAACATTCATCATAATACAGTCACAATAATCCATGTGAATCAATCAATCATGAACTCTCTCAGTATCAGAGGAAAATAAGATGGAGCAAGAAAGCTTACTTAGATTAACCAAGATGTCTCAGGAACAACTACATAACTAGAGAACCAATGTTCTTCATAAAAATATTACAATAGCTGGGAGCCTAGCTCAACCAT
The DNA here is from genome assembly GCA_032191745.1 of Picea mariana. Taxonomy (NCBI): domain Eukaryota; kingdom Viridiplantae; phylum Streptophyta; class Pinopsida; order Pinales; family Pinaceae; genus Picea; species Picea mariana. The sequence goes on from JASDQU010739141.1 coordinate 112,659, forward strand.
TCGACCTTTAAAAAAATATCAAAACTAACTACTTATACTCAGAACTATTGAAACCACTAGGAGTTTGATCGAGCCATTGCATTCAAAGTTTTGAGTCAGCACCTGCTCTGTTAGACTGTGCATGCCTTCTTATGTCAAACACGAGCCCGAATCAGTGTGGGCTCTATAAGAAAATCAGTCCACCAGGGAGCTTTGGAATGAAAATTGGCCCCCATGACCCTTCTCTCCAAACATTCCATTTATGGGGTGAGACGAGGTCTCAACCACCGCCCCCATTTATATTAACTACCTTCATCGGGATCAGGATGAGGCTTGACACCCATGAATTTTCCAGGCAGTGCCCACGATGTCTTTGAGTCAATCTCGACACCTCGAGGGCAAGCAGATCTTCTTATGTGACCAAATACGGGAGCTTTCATCCTTTGGCGCATCTCCTCTCCATCGCTCCATCTTCAATGTGACCTAGGGCCATGAAACTATACAATTGCACGATTGTGGGCGTTACCAAGGGTGGTATGAAAGAAAATCGTTTTTTTCCCCACAATTCATCATGAACCACCATGCGTCCCTTTCTAAAAAACCACAGTTTTGATTGCAGCCTACCCCTGAGATTTTAAAATGTGTGCACCTTCCGACCTCGCAATTTGGCGTGACCATTGATCTTGTGATCTAATATTAGGCCCTCTGATCAACAGCTCAACTTTGGCACTTTTTAGATTGACGGATTGGATCTTCCCCTTCAAAACAACGACCGAGATTTGCTTCGCGGATCGGCCTTTGGGAATTTCAATTCTCAAACTCCATTTGTCTTCTTCTACTTTTATCTGAGCAAAGGATCTAGCAACGCGTGGCTCCTACTGATCGATGACTCATATTCCCTTTAGGCGCTTTAGGACTTCGGGCACTTTGGGACTTCAAGCACTTTGACACTTCGGCCACTTCGGGACATTGAAATGTTTCTCATTTTAAAACTCTCGAAGTAAAACTCCTAGAGTGACAAATCTGATGATGCGTGGCTCTTGCTGATCAATGACTTAGATCTATTTCGGGACTTTGGGCCTTCGGCCACTTCGGCAAATTCGATGCTTTGGCGGCTTCAGGTCTTTGGTTCTTCGAGACTTATAAGAATTTCTCATCTCAAATATCCCGAAGCTCATTTAGCCAAAGGCTTGGATCAACTGCCACCTGACCCCTTTAAGATCAACGGTTCATACTCACTTCGGGGCCTTTTTCTCTAGCGCTATACTTCATGCATGTTGGAACTCCCAAATGCCCATGAGCCATTGATCTGGACTGTTCTGGGAATCTTCGTCGTTGAAATATTAAAACTGTCTTTTGCTTACGTGTCAATCCCGAAACAGACTACTCAGAAAGCTGCACTTTGTGTTCATGGCTGCAGCCTGCACGATCAAGGATTTGGATGACTGGCTGTGAGCTAAGAAAATAGGGAGACGAGTGACTGAAACACATATTGCGAGTGCTCACCCTTGGAGAAAACAGAGGGCTTGGGGCCAATATTTCTCTCAGGTAATATATTTAAGGAAAAATAGGGCACACAAAGGAACAAGGGCAAACAGAGAACGCTTTACAAGCCGAAGGGGGAAATACTTAAGATTTGGTTTGCGAAAAGGATAGAGACGGGGAAAGACTAAAGACTCGGGTATATCGACACACACCTATGGCCCTGACAACCGTATGTGATAAAACAATGCACTCAAAGCAAAGAATCCAGGTTTGATTGTTGTAATTGTCATTCCTCTAACCTATATTTCTATAAGTTTTCTACATTACAAGTAGGTGTTGTAGCTATGACAACATTCCTTAAAATTGTTTTGATTCTAGAGATGTACTCATTATTCTCCTTTAGAAGATATTCTTGTGTTGGTTCTTTTTGTTTTCTTGTTCCAAATAGGTTAACAAGAAAAGGAAGACGTGTATCCTTCAAAGGGAGCCACTTGACTCAGAAGGAGTCAAAACTATTTGAGAAAGAGGAAGAATAGAACCATCATTGAGGAAACCAATGCAATAATGCATGATCAGAATCCTTCTATGATTCTATGGGAAGAAGCATGAATGAAACAATATATGTTCAGAACAAGAGTCTTCACTAGACTTTGAAAAATACAACTCCCGAAGAAGCCTCCACCAGAGTGAAGCCTCAGTTTGAACACTTCAGATTATTTGGGTGCCTAGTGTATTTTCATGTACCCAAAGAGAAGAAGTCCAAGCTAGATCCTTTAGAAACAAAGGATACATTGAATCTTCAAAGACATTCCAGATCGACATCCCTAGTCAGAGACAGATTGAGATAAGAAAAAACATTGTCCTTGAAGAAGAGATAGATTTTTAGAGCCCTAGAGAATCTCAGATGGAGATTGACAGTGAGACAATACCTTCTCCCCCTTCAACATTCTAGAGGGAGACATACATTATTCCAGTTGATCCAGTTTCTCCAGTTGATATGTTTAGAGATATTGCAGTAGGGCATAAAAGGCCTAACTAGACTCACTTTGCAAGAGGCAGAGAAACATACAAGCCTCTCAAGGCACATCCCGAGAAAGTGAAAGATATTCTCAAGCTATCCTTCAGTCATGAGCCACTTCATTGATGTTGAGCCTTCTTGTATTAGAGAAGCAACAAGAGAATAGGTATGGAAAGATGCCATAATAGAAGAATACCAATATATCTTAAAGAACGAAGTATAAGATATTATTCAGGGACCAGAAGGGAAGTCTCTGGTAACTTCCAAGTGGATCTATAAAACCAAGCATGCAGCTGATGGAAGTGTCGAGAAATACAAAACGAGATCTATAGCCAGAGGTTTCTCATAAATAAAGAGAGTTGTATATGATGAGACACTTGACCCAGTGAGCCCGATACACTTCCATCTGTACTACCATCCATGAGTTGGAAAATATATCAGATAGATAGATTCTTGATGAGTTTGGATTTCAACAAGAGTGTTGTTGATCTAAACCTATATCATTACAGTGTTGGTGACGAGATCTTGATCCTGATGACTTATTCAGAAAGCGTCGTTGTTGGATACAAGTAATCCTTGACTTATGAATTCGAGATGAAGAATCTGAGTATGATGCACTACTTCTTGGGACAAGAAGTATGACATAGGACTGATAAGATTTTCCTGAGTCAAGGAAAATATATAATGAAAATTTTAAAGAAGTTCAGTATGATAGAATGAAAAATCCACTGTGATGGATTTAAAGAAGAAGATTGATGATGATTCATATGAGACTGATCTGCAGCTGATTGGATCACTAATGTATCTGGTCAACACCAGACCCGATTCATGCCATGCAATGAATGTGCCTACTCATTTCATGAGTCAACCAAGACAAACTCACTAGACAACAGCAAAACATGTATTGAGATATATACGAGGCATAGTTGGATATGACCTGAGATATGCCTCCAGTATAAACTTGAGTTTGCAGGATATGTCGATTCAGATTGAGCAAAAAGTATAGTGAACCGGAAAAGCACATTTGGCAGATGTTCTATCATGAAGTTTTCCATAGTTTCCTAATGCAGCAGGAAACAAAAATTTGTAGCCTTGAGTACCATAGAGGAAGAGCATATAACATTGAGTGTTCGAAGAAATGTGGCTTCACAAGCTTCTGATAGATTTACTTAACCATGATATGGATCTTATGATGATAACCAAGAGTCGTGAGTAAAGCTCCTTGAGAAACGAGTGTTTCATGATGGATTGAAATACGATGAGATGAAATATCCTTATTTCGGAGATATGATGCAGATGAAAATCGTACACATGCATTACCTTCCTACACATGAGCAGATTGTAGATATCTTCACCAAAGTAACTTTGTGAAGAATGGCTCCGTAGTTGAGAGGGAGTGTTGATAACACCAACAAAGAAAAAATTCAAAATACATCTGTGTGAAACTTGGTGTGATAAAGAATGCCTCCCTAGCTAAGAGGGAGTGTTGATGAATGCGGCTATGTGAGACATTCTCTAGCTTCAAACCTGTGAGATGTGGATCATTGCAGCTATGTGAGTCTTTCTCTCAGCTTACAAACCTGAGAGAAATCCCCTAAGAAGGGTACATGGTTCCTACCTGAGATAGAGCTAGGAACGTAGAGATGACCTCCTCCATTCAGAGAGTTGAGAAGAACTCCAGATGATTATCTAGTGGGAAAGGTGATCTGTTGAGTTAGACGTGCCTATGGTTGAGCACAAGGTGAATGTGTGAAATCCCAAAGTGTTGGGTGCATCATCATGTGAACATAAATGAAGATGATGTATTAGCCTCCTCTAAGCAGTAGAGTTGACGAGAAGACTCCAGATGATTCTCCTATGTGAGGCATTGGGAATGAAGATCTGTAGAGTGGACGTGCCTGTGGATGAGCACAGGTGAACATGTGAAGATATGGTTCTTCTATGTAATGCAGTGAACCAGATATATGGCATCCCTATAGATGTTCGCATAATGGATGATCACTAGTGGGTGTATCAGATCCTTTGCTATAAATTGTTCAAGAGTCAGACCTGCCTGTAACCCTAATTGTTATGTAAAGGGTACAGGTCGACCCCACCTTAATGTGATTGATAATAAATGTAAAAGATAATTAATCTGGTCAATATTAATTATAATAATAATAATAATGTGAATTAGAGAGGTTGGCCTTGTTGAGCCAATAGACACTTCAATTGACAGGTTTAGGTTAGTATAAGTAAAAGTAAAATCCCCATTGTGGAAATATATCTTTCTTGTGAGTTTGGAAATTTCAGCAAGTACATCTACTTGGGAAAAGGTGCGCACCTCTCTTGGGTGCTAGTCTTCTAGGGTTTGAGCACCCTCTTGTGTGCTAGGTATTTCTTGGTGGTGAAGGTATTTCTCTTGAAGAATATAGCAAAGGATTTGGCTGGGTTTTCTTCCCTTTGTTGAGAAGGGTTTCCCAAAATACTTCTTGTGTTCTTGTACATGGTGTTTATTCTTGTGATCTTGGTTGCTGCAACATTATTGTCTATGGTTAAGTTAAATGATAAAAATGGAATGAACTTCATGCTTAAACTAGCTTGTTGAAAAATCAACAGTTGAGGCAATAACTCACAAAAGGCTGCAAATACTTGGGCAAGGAAGGAAAGGGAATTTAGGCATAGTTTCACTATTCTAATGCTTGATTGTGGAATGAGACCCCAAGACCTCCTTTTATATGACAATAGGACAGTTATTCGGCTGGGAGACAGGCCAAAACATGTGAGTTGGTTGGGAAACCTCCAATAGCCCGTAAATTCCATCGAATTCCTTACAAATTTTTATTTTTTGCAACTTTTGGAGGTATACGTGGGTTGTTTAGTGTGCAACTAGCATATGTACGCAGGTTGTTTAGTGTGCAACTAGCGTATGTACGTGGGTTTTCTATCATGCTACAAGCGTATGTATGTGGGAAATAGTGCAACAGAGCACGTACATGCTCTAAAAAATGGTTTTTTAAATAGAGTTCCTCAACAGTGATTTGGAAAATTATGCAAGTAGGAAGGCCAATGCCATGTATGTATGAGTAGGGAATTTTAGGGCTATAACAACGTCCAATGAGACCAGTTGGTCTATTGGGCCTTAAGAAGGTAAGAAATTCCTTTGATTTCTTTAAAATTGTATTTATGTGCTCAAAAAACATTGAGAGAAGCGTTCCAGTATCACCATAGTTTTGATGACTTAGGAGGTTACGAAGGTCTATACTGTGACTAATATTTTTAAATTGGGATCTAATTTGGGAATAGGTAGGGAAATATAAGAGGAAGTGTTTTTCATCTTCAACCCTCTTAGTTTCACAAAGATAACATATTCTTTCATCCCACGATGTTTTTGGAATTGTTCAACATCCAGTTTCACTATGTAGCTCGTGAGAGTTTGTTCTTATTTTAGCAATGTTATTTTCTTCTTTGCACTTCTCAAAATTGAGAGGTACTTTTGATCTTCTAAATTAGGGTTAACCACCTCCTTGCAGTATCTTAGTTTCCTTTTATCCTCTAATTCTTTATCACACCACATATTCTCCTTAAATTTAGAAGTGATAATATTTGTGATATTATCAATATTTTGCATTATAGTTTCTTCTTGTATGCCCTAATGATTTATCCAAGATTTGTCACCTTCATGCCATCCCCACTTGAGCCATTGGTGGTTTTGGCTACAGTTTGATGGAATTTTGGGGAACCTCTTGTCGTCCATGTTGTTTATGTTGTTCTTGTAAGTTAAATATCTAATCATAGCAATGGTCTCGATGGGGGAAAGGCTTGCTTCTATGAGGAGGATAAGATAGGGTGTATTGCCTTTAATTTTGAGATTATAAGTTATAAAAATCTTTTGGACATGTTCTATCTTTCTCCGAGACTCTCTAGAGACACTACAACCCCAAACTTCATATCCATATAAGATAACCAGAGTGACGAGAGTGTGAAAGAGGAATTTTTTCTTATCCCAAAGCTAAAGGTCCACTGATTTACAATTGTTTTCAAGCCCATAATAAGCTTTCCACCCTCCATTTATCTTTTTCTCAATGCTATAGTTCCAATTGAGCTCGTGGTGAATATCGATTCCAAGATATTTGTATGAAGGCACTTCCTCCAAGCCATCGTTGCCTTATACAAAAATATCGTAGGTGATGTTTTTAGATTTAATTATCATAACCTTTGTTTTGTTAGTGTTCACAGTCATGCCCATACTAGAGCATAAATCCTTGAGGATTATAAGTTGCTTACCTAAGTCATATGGACTCTTCGCCATAAGAACAATATCATCAGCATAAAAAAGAAGGATGATGATTATACTAGCGAGAGTCGAACCAACACACCCTGCATCCTCCAAACAATCTTCTAAATAAATATAAATACCAAAAATAATAAAATTTATAAAAACTAAAAATTTATACATACAATTTATGTAATTTCAATTAAATATATATGAAAATCAAAAGCCTTAAAACCCTTAACTTCAAATTAAAGTTGCTACTTATTACATGTTTTTAATTTAAATATCACGTTATAAAAGTTGTTGTGATCAATATCAATTAGAATCCCAATTGTGATACGCATTTTATTGTTGGAAATCACTTTATAGATATTAAGTCGAGAAATACATTTTAGATAATAGTTAAGAAAAATGATTATAGATTTCAATTTTTAACATTTTTACGCCATTGTTAACTAATTTCGGAAACATTTCATTTATTTAAAAAAAAATCACATATTTACTTTGTTAGTCTACCCAAGGTATATTCATTATATAGTCTTTGAAAAATATTTTATAAAAGTTTAAACGATATTTCATTATTATTAAATGATTGACCTTTAAAGTTGATTGCGGATTTAGCAATGATTGCGAATTTAAATATTGATTAACATAATGTGGGAAGATAGAAGATTTTGAGATGTTTAAAATTGAGATCAACCCTCTTTTAATATATAGTTACAAAGTAATTATTAGTTAACTAAGTGGAATTGATAATAATCATTTTATATTTTAATATGAATATGTATTTTTTTTTTTAATTAATTTTAACAGTCATTGTATTATTGTTTTTATTTATATATTTGATATTGACTATATGGTTTTGTTTTTTTTAAATCCCTCCTATTTGTTGTCTTAAAAAAGATTGAAAAACAAATATCATTGGGTATTTCTCATAAAAAGATTGAAAAACAAATATCACTGGGTATTTCTCATTGTTCTAATCAACTATACGATTTACAAAATGAAATTGATGCTCACCCTCATCAAGACTATAGATTAGAAAGCATAAGCATCTTGAAGGTGAACATGCATTAAAGAGAGAATTCTAATCTAAGTGAAAGGCATAATCTCCATGGGTTTATATTGTAAAAGTTTGTAATGGTAATGAAAGGATAACTTGTTGTTAGTGTGTTAAATATAAGAATGACACTTTATTTGCTAAAGATTGAAGTATTACTCTTCAAGTCAGCTTCAAGTTAGTGGTCTAAATGGTTTGTAAAATCAAATGTTCATAAATATGTTTTACAACTCTTTGAGGGAGAAACCAAGTGAAGTAATCTTTCAATTACCAAGAATGTAGAAATAATGGTAGATGTTGAGAAGGAGAGAATTATATCAATGATTGAAAATATGTATTTTGTTGCCATGCATAATTTACCTTTAGAAGTAGATACGTCAATTTTTTATTTGAATGGGTATAAATGCACTCCACACATTCTTCTAACAAATGAATACTTTGTATGTAGAAATACAACATTTTGAAAGGAATTTACACAAGCTTCCAAGGAGGTATATTGGAGAAAGTTAAAAGATGATATTTTCCATTAAGCCTATTTTACTCAATTACAGTCGATGAAAGTACACATTGAACTATGGAACACCATTTAATTATTTATATTACGTATTTGACAAATGAAGGAAAATTTCAATGTATAATCAAATGCATGAACTTGCACCAAATAAAGGATGGAAAAACTCAGTCGTTGTATGATGTAGTGACAACTCATCAAGAAGCATTAGCAGCAAATGATGTTTCATCTCGAAAATATGTTAAAAGACATAGAGAATTAAAAGATTTAATGGAGTCATTTCAAATCTCTAGGTTAGAGGTGTTACAAATTCATCAAATCAGGTGGCTCTCTAGAGGGAAAGATCATGAAAAGGCTTGTTAAGGTCATGTCTACTTTGTTAAAGGATTTGGAGTTAGTGGAGAAAAAAATGTATGAATTGGCAACAATCTTTCAAGTACAAACGTGCTTATGGAGTTAAACAAGTTGAATCAAAAGTTCCAAGAGGATCATGTTGACATTACCTCTATTGACACTACTTTAGATGTAACTATCAACATACTTCGTAAATGATTTCGAGGAGGCATATTTTGAGCAAGTGCAGTCCACATATAATCTTTTTTAAATAGAGCACAAGGAGGAACTCTTGAGTTTGCAAATAACATAGGTATGGTACATGTACATCCATTGAGATTTGAGGGTTTACCTAGGGTACAAAAACTAAGGACACTAGATAATTGCATTCTTTTAAGAAAAAAATTTGTAACCAAGGGGATTGCTTGTCTAAATATTAAGTTCATGGGCTTACCTATATTTAATTCTACTAAGTTTTTGATCTGGATTTATTTTCGGCACAAAATGAGAGCGGAGATATAATAAAGAAATGCACAGAGATGTCGCAGATATTCAATAATATAACATAAATGTATTAGAGATGCAACCATAAACAAACATATACAATAATTCAGGATTTTTATTAATGAAAGAAATGTACAGAGACTGTAAAAATACAGAGTGAAAGACTCGCTAGAATGGTGGCAGCTTATCTCTGAGAAGAGATGTGACAGCTACTCGCATTTGCAAGAAGATGATTACAATGAGGCCCTGAAGGCCTTTTTACAATAAACAGGAATGCCAAAAGCCCTAGACATCCAAAATGTAGCGCACATTTTCTGCTACGATGGCTTAATCGCTCTTAAAAGAAACTTTAACACCACTTGGTACATAACTTATACAGGTATTATATAATCCACACGCATTTAAACAAATAAACACATTCTAACAGAGTATTCATATGAGTTACTACCATAATTAACAATCAATAATGTTTCATACTAATTCATATACACAACAGAAGTCATGATAACATAAGCAGTAGAGTCATGCAAAACATGATTAAAACATAATCAGATACTTATCTTTTAACAGTGGTAGAATCCACCAACCAAGTGCAGGCCTTCCACGAACCTCCCAGCCTTAGACCACACTGCTCATCAGCTCAGTAGTGGGTCACCCCCGAGCTGGGACTAAGC
>JASDQU010739141.1:122527-143045 GCA_032191745.1 Picea mariana
CCTGTACTAAAAACTCAATAGGATTCTACAGCAAAACACTGCACAACATAAGGATTTAAATGAAGTTTTCAAACAGTAAACAGAGTATGCATGCTACAACAAAATAAATTACTCTGTAACAAATCTGAACATTGTCATGCGTTTACAAAATTCAAACAGAAACAAAGTATAAAATTCCCTGATAACACTCTAAGAAACTATCTGTCTATTTTTCTCTCTGTATATCTGAATATATTAAAAATCTAAATTACATAGATGTATATATACTGATACAATTAGTCGGTTAGCTTGCCCCTTCGCTTTACGTAAGTTGATTTTGGATTTTCAAGAAAATTAATGGTTCATTGCCCCTTTGAAATTCTTTCAACCAAAAATGAAACAGTGTGGCGGTGATAATTCTTTGATCATTAAATAAATAAGGCGGTGGAAATTAACTTCTGGGTAGTGGTAACTCTTCAAAAATTCGATCGGCTAAGAGAAACAGTATTTTGGGTGGTGGAATGATTACATCGTCTCTTTAAGGAACCCACTTTTTCTTTTATAATGGTGATTGCCACAGACCTCTTGCTGTTCTTATAACTTGGTGTTGCTATAATTTGGATGATCTAATTTCTTCACGGTGATTATGGTTCATTGAGATCGAGACTCTTTGATTGTTATATATTCATATTATATAAATTATAGATTAAAATCTAAATACTAAGATGGATTTAGTTTATTTGGTGAACGCATTTACACTTATTCATTATTATCTAAATTTAAAACAATTATTTTTAATGAATTTGAAAAAATTTATATTTAATTTGTTATTATTTATAAAGTGTATATGTTTTTCAGAAGGAGGATGATAGTGGAGTGTTGCGATGGCAGAAAACAACAATGAACTTTGACAACCACATATATAGAAAAAAACAGTGAACTTTGACGACCACATATTTATTGTAGACTTTCCTCCTAGCAAGGAATCATACGACTCCTTTCCCTCACACCTCTAAATCAGTCACATCCTCTCTGGGAAGTCCACATATTGAATTATAAAACGAGAAAATTTTGAGCCACCATCGTTGTCAAGGTCCATCATTCCCTTGGAGATGTCATTTCTTTGATGTCCACGTTCTTTTCTTTTTTTCCCAGAGTCGACAATCCCAATCTCCCACTCACTTTTCCTACTGCCAAGCCTACTACTAGATCAAGCACTACCTCAGAGTTGTCCATTGCAGCTAAGATTTTCACAAACTGTGGTATATCATGCTTGTAGGATGGTACACACTGGTTGATGTAATAAGCTCTTCGTTGAGAATGACGGGATGGATTGAGGATAGCTAGCTCTGTTAAGGAAAATAATTACATCTTTACGTAACTAGTTAATTAGTTAGTCTGTCATTACAGAAATTGGTAACTCTATAACTTGTTGTAACCATATTGTGTAACTATACATGTTCATATTTACGCCGAAAGGCATACACCTATTGACCATGGGAACATTTAATAGATTTTTAGTGCTTAATCAGTTTTGTATGGACAAGATTAAATATTGATGGAATATTCTTAGTAGTCCCAATAAATCAATGGTTGTGATTTCAACCACTAACTTCCTCACTATTATAAAGACATCAGTTTACATGTTTACTTTTTTACTTTTACTTAATCATATTTAAAATTTACTATGGTGGCTAGCTGATTGCCATGTATGAGTGATTAAGGTTTCATTTTCTATGCCAACCTAAACCTTTGGCCTTCACCAGCCACCTTCTGGACACACTGCCTTCTTCTAGCCAACTCCTTTCGACGTTCACCAGCCACGAATTTGTGGCTGTGCTAGTAATAGAATACACATCAATAGTGTAGTGTGTTGCATCAATTATGTCTCTCATTAATCTTTACATTTTCGTGTATTCTTCTTTATTTATTTCTTTCATGGTATCAGAGATTTTGGTTGGGAGCAGATTTTGCTGCCGTGTGCACCCACTCCCAGACCTTTAAGAATACTGAATTTTTTTCACTGTTGCGTGAATACCAGAACGTTGCTCACTGCATAAGGTTGATGTTCACTGTGTGAATACTAGAACATTATTCACTACGTAAGGTTGTTGTTCACCTTCCTTGCATAAGGCTGTTGGTTGTGTTGCGCGTTAAAGGCGAAAGGAGTCACATCAAAGAGCGCTAGATAGAGAAGAGTCGTAAGGTTTTTTCTTTGATTCTCCATCAAACATGTTGAATATTGTTTGATTCTTCATAGATTTTGCTGCCCAAAAATCTTGTTGTTCAAAATCATATTCTTTATCAACGTATTTGGAGTTTGGTTGTTTGCAATTTGAAAAGTGATTTTTAAAAAATATACCCTTAGGGTTTTGGAGTTATATTAATCTTTAATTGTGGTTGATATTTTGGAGTTAAAAAAATGCATAGTTCTTGGTCAATTCAAGCACCAACTATAGTTGGTTCCAATTAGGATTTTTGGAGTGAGAAAGTGAAAGTCATTTTGCAAGGTCAAGGATGTTGGGATTGTGTTGAAACAGGGTTCATAGAACCTAATGAAAATGATGTTGCAATTATGATTGTTGCCCAAAGAAAAACATTAGAAGAACTTAAGCAAAAAGAAGGAAAATCCAAATCATATATTTTAGTTTCATTAGATGATTCTATATTTCCTAAAATTATTGGTGCCAAGACTTCTAAAGAAGCATGGGATATTCTTAAGTTGGCTTATAAGGGTAATGAAAAAGTGAAAACTGTGAGACTTCAAACCCTTAGAACTCAATTTGAAACCCTCAAGATCAATGAATCGAAGAAGTAGATTCCTGTAGCGCACATTTTCTGCTACGATGGCTTAATCGCTCTTATAAGAAACTTTAACACCACTTGGTACATAAATCATACAGGTATTATATAATCCACACACATTTAAACAAATAAACATATTCTAACAGAGTATTCATATGAGTTACTACCATAATTAACAATCAATAGCATTTCATACTAATTCATATAGACAGCGGAAATCATGATAACATAAGCATTAGAGTCATGCAAAACATGATTAAAACATAATCAGATACTTATCTTTTAACAGTGGTAGAATCAACCAACCAAGTGCAGGCCTTCCACGAACCTCCCAACCTTAGACCACACTGCTCATTAGCTCAGTAGTGGGTCACCCCCGAGCTAAGAATAAGCTCCATCCCAAGACAAGGAATCCTAGGCTAGGCTGAGGTTACATGAAAAACAACACACAACCACAAGGAAGGGATTCTCTCCAAGGAACCTCCCATGCTCACTGCCCATAGACCCTCATTCCCCACATGCCTCTTCCACCCCAGGAGTATACACCTTCTCTGTCACCTGAACAATCCTTCGACTGCTAATCTCCCTTCCCTTGGGTTATAGGAATAGGCCGGAATGGAAGTTGTCGGGCTCTATGGTAGATTCAAGGTTCCTTCAAGGAGTTCTCTCCTTCCTCTGCACACTCTCTCACCTGGAGGGAGTCGCTCACAGGTCCAACAACCTGTTCTTCCAATATTCAACCACCTCTCTCACCTGGAGAGAGTGTTGTACAAACTGGCCAACAATCCACACAGGATCAAACACTACACGTCCACCACAATCCACGGGAATCCAGACACGAACACCCCAGGGCAGCTCCAGACAGGTGCAACAGTATAACCAGGCTTAGCAGGGATGAGACACTTATGTTTTCTCAATTTGGCAACACAAAATAGACTCACATTCTGGATTCTCAAGGATGCGTGACGAGTCATCCACGTAGGGGTCGATTCAGACTCTCTGGTTTAGAACAGAGAAGGGGTGTACCAGCTTTCTAGAACAAACGCAGAGTCTTTCCCAAATCCATACAGGCTTCTTGTTCAGGGAATATCCACACCGATTTTCTCAGAGCTAGACACAGAATTTTCAAATCATAGGGACGCACGAAGGTCCCCTGCAGGAGTCGGGTTGGTAGTACTATCCAGGGCTCCGTACACGTTCAGACAATCGGATAGAATGGGGGAGGAACCCTTCACATGACTCACCCTGGCCATTTTATTTGCATGCGTTAGGGTTGACACTTGTCACCCATGAAACTGCATGCGTTCCACCAGCACACATCTCCCTTGTATGTTCTCCCCTTGCCAGAAACTTAGGATTAATCATAAAATGCACATGTCTGTTGGGATAATATTAAAATATTATTCCCAAGCTTAAGCCCCCTAGGCTTAGCCCCTAGGCTCAACCCTTCACTCATTCATCGTGGTCAGTCTGCACATGGCGGTGTTTATATTTTATTAATTGTTCTACGTGATTACATATACAACAGTAGGATCCTAGCCTTCAACACTCAGGCTCTCTGGCCTAACAAACACATAAGCCTCCAGCTTATAAAAACTTGGCTCACCAGCCTATAAAACATAATTACAATTCATTTCAGAACATGGTTTACAATGGGGCTCGGCCTTGGGGACACTACAATCCCCCTCCCCTTATTTTTGCACTGTCCTCAGTGCAACTTTACACAGCATCTGCAAGCTTTTCAAAAATTTTCAAAAAGATGCGGGTACTCTGCCCGCATAACATCTGCATGCTCCCATGTCGCGTCCTCAGGACCGTACCAGGTCCACTAGACCTTTACAAGCTCTATGACTCGATTCCGGAGCTGTTTGCTTTTCCTGTCCAATATGCGTACAGGATGCACTTGCAGGACACCTTCTGGTTCCACCTGAATCACATTCCAATCGATAACATGATTAGCATCAAGTATGTATTTCTTAAGCAGTGAAACATGAAACATATTATGTACAGTCCTAGATGCAGGTAATGCAAGCATGTATGCAACCGGCCCAATCCTTTTCAGGATCTCAAATGGCCCAAAAAATCTTGCTTCCAACTTGGCGCAACTTCACAGCCGCAGGGAACTCCTATTAATTTTCACTTTCAGGAAAACATGGTCACCCACTTTAAACTCTCTATGGGTTCTGTTACTATCCGCGTAACTTTTCTGTCTGTCCTGGGCAGCTTTTAGATTATGTTTAATTCTTATCATTTGGTCTTCCATCTCTTTGAGTAGCTCAGGCCCAACTACTACTCTGTCAGCTAGATTATCCCAGCTCACTGAAGTGTTGCGCTTCCTTCCATAAAGTGCTTCAAATGGGCTCATCTTCAATGATGCATGATACCCATTATTGTAGGCGAATTCTACCAAATGCAGGTAGTCTTCCCACCTTGATGGTTTATCCATCACATACATTCTTAGCATGTCTTCTATTACTCTGTTCACTCTCTCTGTCTTTCCATCAGACTCGGGATGATACGCTATACTAAAGTTCAGATTCGTTCTGAATCTTTTGAACAGTCCCTTCCAGAAATTCGAAGTGAATTTCGGGTCCCTATCAGACACAATTGTCTTAGGAATTCCATGCAAGCGTGCAACTTCTTTTAAAAAGATATCATCAACATCAGCTGCCCTGTGGGTGGTTTTCAGTGGAATAAAATGGGCAACTTTAGTAAGCTTGTCCACCACCACCATGATTGAATCATGCTGCTTGCTTGTTCTAGGTAGTCCGGTGATAAAATCCATTGTTACCACGTCCCATTTCCACTCAGGAATGGGTAAAGGTTGCAACAACCTTGCTGGGTGCCTGTGCTCAGCCTTAACCTTTTGGCACTCCATAAATCTGGCGATGTATTCAACGATTTCTTTCTTCAAACCCAGCCAGAAATAATGGCCTTTGACTGCTGCCATAGTCTTCTGATAACCAGGATGTCCAGCATAAGCCATGTTATGCATCTCCTTTAGAATTTCCAGCTTCAATTCTCAGACATTAGGTACATACACTCTGTTTTTATACAGAAGTAAACCATCAGTTCCCAAGGTGTAACTTTCCTTGGTCTATGGTCTCTCACGTTGCTGTAGCTTTGCTACAAGACTTTTGTACTGCAAGTCAGTACTTGCAACTTCCAAAATTCTGTCTTTCATCTCAGTCCGGTACATGCTAATGGCTGTAGCATGTAATTCGTGCATTTTTCTGCTGAGTGCATCAACCACCTTATTTTCTTTCCCTTTGATATGCTTGATATCAAAGTCATATTCACACAGAAACTCCAGCCATCTGATTTGCCTGGAATTTAAGGTCGGCTGATCAAATAAATACTTCAGACCATTATGGTCTATTCTCAACTCAAATCTCTTGCCCATGAGGTAATGTCTCCATTTCCTCAAGGCGTGGACGATTGCTGCCAGCTCTAAATCATGAGTGGCATAATTCTTCTCATGCTCCTTCAACTTTTGGGATTCATAACAGACTACAAATCCCTCTTGGCTGAGAACTCCTCCTAGCCCCTCCTTACACACATCTGTGCACACTACGTAATCCTTATTTGGATCTGCAATATTCAAGATTGGAGCACTAGTTAGCAGCTGCTTCAATCACTGGAAGCTTCTCTCACATTCTTCAGTCCACTGGATCTTCTTCTCCTTCCTTTGCAAGGAAGTGATAGAATGAGTTATTTTTGAGAATCCGGCTATGAATCTCCTATAGTAGCCCGCTAGACCCATAAAAGATCTAACTTCTGCCACATTCCTTGGCGTTGGCCATTCTCGAATGGCCTCTACCTTTTTAGGATCCACAGCGATCCCTTCTTCAGATATAATGTGTCCCAAGTAATGGATCTGCCTTTGGTAAAATGAGCACTTGCTCAGTTTTGCATACAGCTGGTGTTCTCTCAACACCTACAACACCATTCTCAGGTGTTGTTCATGTTCTTCCTCTATCTTGAAATACACCAAGATATTGTTCAGGAAGACTATGAAAAACTTGTCCAAATAATTTATGAACACTCCATTCATTAAGCACATGAAAATAGCAGGCGCGTTGGACATCCCAAACGACACCACCGTGAACTCATAATGACCGTACCTTGTTCTAAACGTGGTCTTGCTGATGTCCTCATCCTTTATTCTCACTTGGTGGTATCCAGATCTGAGGTCTATTTTTGAAAATATTTTTTCATCCTTCAACTGATCAAAAAGATCATCAATCCTTGGCAGAGGATACTTGTTCTTGACAGTGACCTTATTCAACTATCGAAAATCAATGCATAGTCTCGGTGTCCCATCTTTCTTCTTCACGAATAGGACTAGGGATCCCTAAGGTGACACACTGGGGCGAATGTAACCTTTCTTTAGTAGCTCTTCGAGCTGCAATTGTAACTCTTTCAGCTCTGGCGTACTCATCTTATAAGGAGCCTTCGAAACTAGAGCTACTCCAGGCATCAAATTTATAGAAAAATCAATGTCCCTCTTCGGAGGTAGTCCAGGTACCTCCTGAAATATGTCCTTGAATTCTTTGAGTACTTTGTAGTCTTCCAGATTCAAGACTTCATCTTGGGATGCTTCTTCCACCCGAGCTGCAAATAATTGACAGCCTTTCCGGTAACATTTCTTCAGCTGCATGGCTGAGATTTCCCTCATAGCCATGGCTCTGGGAATTCCTTGGACTGTTACCTGATTTCCCTCCTCGTTCAGGCATGTAAACCTCTTGTTGCAGCAATCCAAAAGGGCATGGTGCTGGTCCAACCAGTCCATTCCAATTAAGAAATCGTATGAGCCTAAAGGCAGAATGTTCAGTTCAGCCTTAGTGCTCATTCCTTTCATGTCCATTGAACAGGACTTAACCAATTCAGTGACCTTCCTCTTGGTCCCTGTGGCCAACTGCACTAACCAAGAATTCTCATGTTTGTTTCTTGTTAGATGCAAACTTTCCACCACTCTAGGATATACATAACTATGGCTAGCCCCTGAATTAATTAAAATAACAAGTGGTCGGTTGTTGATCGTAACTTCCACTTTAATCATGTGCGATTGAAATTCTTCTTTCTTGTTGTCTAGGGCTGCATAGATCCTCAGCATTCTGCTGCCCATATCCTCCATTGTTTTAGCTTGTTGAACCGTATGGACAGTTCTTTCTTTGTCTTTTTTGTGGGGGCAGTCTTTGTACCTATGATTCCCTTTACAACCCCAACACTCCATAGGTGGCGGTCTTGGCACCTGCTCACTCCCTTCAACTTTCCTGGGCTCTCTAAAAGATGACTGTCCCCAAGGACTATTTCTGAAAAAGGAAGGCTTGTTTCCCTTCTGCCTCAGTTCCTTCTTAAACTTCCTCTAATCATTCCAAGCCTTCCGATGGGTAGGCCTTTCTCTTTGTTGTTCATAAAAGCATTTCTCCCTTCTTATTGTTTCTTGTATGGTCTTAGGATCATCATATTGAATCTTGTCACTCATGGAAGGTGGCAGTCCACTTAGATATCTTTGAATCTTGACAGCCTCATCTTTGATGAATGGAACATACTTCAGTAGTTCTAGGAAACTTCGTTCATACTCATCAATAGTCATGCTGCCTAGATTGAGTTCAAAGAACTCCTTCATCTTTCTATCATAGTATCTTTTAGTTAGGTATTTCTTCTCGAAATACCTCTTAAATTCCTTCCAAGTGACCTCTTTCTTTCTGATGTGCTGCACCTACACAAACTGATCCCACCACATGGATGCCTTTCCTTTCAGTTGGTACATTGCAATTCTTCCTTCTGCATGGGCAGAATAATTCTGCAGTTGGAAGTATTTCTTCATGCCAAGCAACCAGGTCTCGGCATCTTCCTCCTTCTTATTTTCTCCATCGAATGTTGGAGGCTTAATCTTTTTCATCTCCCCTTTCAATTCCTCCTTTCCAAATTTTCGATGTTTTCTGGTAGGGGATGGGCTTGAAATGCTATGTGTCTTCCTGTCAGAATGTCTTTGGGAGCTACTAAGATGTCGGCTACCACTCCTCGACCTACTTCTTCTCCCATGGGTTCTGCGGCTCTCCGTCGTACTTGAGTCTCTTCCCTTCTCGAGTTTTTTCTCTATTCTCTCCAGGCTCTTCAAAAATTTTAATTTTAATTCACCCTGTTGATCCCTGGCTTTCATGAGATTTCGAATATCAGCTCGGCAAGCCTTGGCATC
Source organism: Picea mariana (assembly GCA_032191745.1). NCBI lineage: Eukaryota > Viridiplantae > Streptophyta > Pinopsida > Pinales > Pinaceae > Picea > Picea mariana. The sequence goes on from JASDQU010739141.1 coordinate 131,517, forward strand.
TCTTTGCAATCCTTCAATGATTTTCATTATGTGTCCTTCATTATCCTTCTCTTTTCCATTCCCATTGGAGTTCAATCCTTCGACTCCCAAGTTGACATTCTTTTCTTTCATGTTCGTCTTCTGTTTCGGGGGTAATCTGCACCTTTTCCCACTCCATACTCGGCGTTGGTTAGCTAGAGTCCTGACCTTTGTTGAACTCTGCACACGCACTGTGCAATTAAATTTGAAGTTTGTCAGGCCATTACTCCTTCTGGAACAATCCATAACATTTATAAGCCAATACGAACAAGAACGAAAGACATTTTGATTCAAATAAGTTTTCTGAGCTCTCGTTCGGTTCTGCAATTTTCGTGTTTTCGAAACTTTCATTTTCGGCACTTCGGGATTTCGGGACTTCATGTTTTGGGGTTTCAGGGTTTCGGTCCATGAGGCTTTCAGACTTGCTTTCCTTTCCAACCCTTGACTTCCGAAATTCTGACTTACTTTACCCTCCGGGCCCACATAGCACAGTGGTCACCCACAACTACGGTGGCACGTGGTACGTTCATGAGGGTCCACGTCGCTTTTAATGGCATCATCGGGTCCCACCTCTCTCTCTTCTCTTCTCGACCCACTGGCACGTGGTACATCTCCATGTGTCCACGTCCATTCCTAGTAAAATCCAACGGTCAGATCTTTCTCAGATCTACGGTGCAAATCCTTTCGACGTTTCGGTTTTTCGGGCATCGAAAGTTCGTGCATCCACACATATTGAACTTCCATTTGTCGAAATCACGAAATCACTGTCTACTAACTTACTTGATCCAACGGTCAAGTTCTTCTCCCCACCATCTACAATGTAGATTGTTTCAGGATTTCGGGTTTTCGAGGGTGTTCACCTCTTCTCACCTCCCATCTCCCAAAACGTCGATTTCTTCTCGTTGACTATTTTTAAGTTACGAGTCAGCAAAAGGATGATACCACTTTGTCACATACCCACTACCATAATCAAATTTTCATTGGTTTCTGCAGAATCAGAGGCCCCGAATTACCTACGGAGGCCTAGCGCAAGCTAGTTCTTTCTCTGTCTGCTCCCATGTAATTCGTGGTTCATGATCACAGGTCAAATAATCATGGCGCCTCTTTGTATTTCGTGACTTAGCGCCACAGGAATGTCGAATCGTTCGACTCTGCAACCGTCGAACCCCGGTTGGGCTAGCGAATGGCCAATGAGGACAAATCCCAACAGGGATAGAGAACAGCCAATGAGAAGAGGCCCCGTCGCGTGGTTAAGTGGAGTACAGGTGGCGGAGGGGGAAATGCGACACGGTAGTCGACATGTCAGGAGGGGGCCCCATTTCACACGCCACACTATTCTGGACCCCCCCCCCCCCTCATTAAAGGCAGAATGGCAAGGGGGGTCCAGAATTCACCTGAGCACCGTTGATCAAGGTGAATTAATCTCAACCATTCGAGAATTGCACGTCCGATTCCGGACCCCCCCCCCCCAACCGCTAAAGGTAGAGTAGCGAGGGGGCTTCGGAATGAAACCTCAGCCATAGATCTGGACAGGTGGACTCTGGCCATCTAGATCTGCTCGTTACTTACCTTAATGCACATTCACGCCCCAACTTAAAGCCGACATCTCTTCCTCACATCGGATGATCGTTATAGACCTTGATATTCCTCAAAGAAATCTCGTCCGTTCATCGGGACTTAGCCACATGCTAACGTCTCGACATTATGGGTCGGGATTTATCAAGGCGAGAGCCTGAGTTCTTGGCAACGGAACTCCCGAATCCTCGATTTCCCGAAATGGGAGATCTCACGACATGTAGCCTCCCGAGATCGGACGATCCAAAACCGCTTTGGGGTTTCCACCATGGAACATCCCGATCTCTTGTCACCAGAACTCCCGATCTCGTGATTCCCGATTTCTCGAATTGGGAGATCTTACGACACGTGGCCTCCATCGTTCGGACGGTCTAGATCTATTTCGGGATTTCGCGTATCGCGATTTCTACACTCTTGTGCAATTCCAAAGAGCTTTAAACCCCATGCACACTTTCCAGATCTGACGGTCACGAGGGTTCACCTTCCCTCCCGAACAGATCCTAAAGCTCCAGCACTTCTGGTGTGGAGTCCTCTCTCCCTGTGGACTTATACCACATTGGTTGCGGTTTCATAACGCCGCTATACCTCCTGATCTTAAAAACTCGTCAAGTAACTCCTTGACACTTTGGAGCAAACCAGGTTCCAAAATTGGCCTTCCAGACCCAATTTCCCCTCGCATTCTCGTTCCAAAGACCACTCCACTGGCCCATCTAGGCTCAGTGTTGAAACCTTGGCTTTGATACCAAACTGTAGCGCACATTTTCTTCTATGATGGCTTAATCGCTCTTAAAAGAAACTTTAACACCACTTGGTACATAACTCATACAGGTATTATATAATCCACATGCATTTAAACAAATAAACACATTCTAATAGAGTATTCATATGAGTTACTACCATAATTAACAATCAATAGCGTTTCATACTAATTCATATACATAGTGGAAATCATGATAACATAAGCAGTAGAGTCATGCAAAACATGATTAAAACATAATCAGATACTTATCTTTTAACAGTGGTAGAATCCACCAACCAAGTGTAGGCCTTCCACGAACCTCCCAGCCTTAGACCACACTGCTCATCAGCTCAGCAGTGGGTCACCCTCGAGCTGGGACTAAGCTCCACCCCAAGACAAGGAATCCTAGGCTAGGCTGAGGTTATAGGAAAAACAACACACAACCACAAGGAAGGGATTCTCTCCAAGGAACCTCCCACGCTCACTGCCCATAGACCCTCATTCCCCACATGCTTGTTCCACCCCAGGAGTATACACCTTCTCTGTCACCTGGACAGTCCTTCGGCTGCTAATCTCCCTTGCCTTGGGTTATAGGAACAAGCCGGACCAGAAGTCTCCGGGATCTATGGCAGCTTCAAGGTTCCTTCAAGGAGTTCTCTCCTTCCTCTGTGCACTCTCTCACCTGGAGGGAGTCGTTCACAGGTCCAACAACCTGTTCTTCCAATCTTCAACCACCTCTCTCACCTGGAGAGAGTGTTGTACAAACTGGCCAACAAGCCACACAGGATCAAACACTACACGTCCACCACAATCCACGAGAATCCAGACACGAACACCCCAGGGCAGCTCCAGACAGGTGCAACAGTATAACCAGGCTTAGCAGGGACGAGACACTTCTATTTTCTCAATTTGGCAACATGGAATAGACTCACATTTTGGATTCTCAAGGATGCGTGATGAGTCGTCCACGTAGGGTCGATTCAGACTCTCTGGTTTAGAACAGAGAAGAGGTGTACCAGCTTTCCAGAACAAACATAGACTCTTTCCCAAATCCACATGGGCTTCTCGTTTAGGGAATATCCACACCGATTTTCTCAGAGCCAGACACAGACTTTTCGAATCATAGGGACGCACGAAGGTTCTCTGCAGGAGTCGGGTTGGTAGTACTATCCAGGGCCCTGTACGCATTCAGACAATTGGGTAGAATGGGGGAGGAACCCTTCTCATGGCTCACCCTGGCCGTTTTATTCGCATGCGTCAGGGTTGACACTTGTCACCCATGAAACTGCATGTGTTCCACCAGCACGCATCTCCYTTGTATGTTCTCCCCTTGCCAGAAACTTAGGATAAAACATAAAATGCACATGTCTTTTGGGATAATATTAAAATATTATTCCCAGGCTTAAGCCCCCTAGGCTTAGCCCCTAGGCTCAACCCTTAGCCCCTTTTCCCACCGTCCAGCCCCTAATTCCTTACCCACTCTATGGATGCCTAGTCCCCCTTCACTCATTCATCGTGGTCGGTCTGCACATGGCGGTGTTTATATTTTATTAATTGTTCTACATGATTACATATACAACAGCAGGCTCTTGGCCTTCAACACTCAGGCTCTCTGGCCTAACAAACACATAAGCCTCCAGCTTATAAAAACTTGGCTCACCAGCCTATAAAACATAATTACAATTCATTTCAGAACATGGTTTATGACGGGGCTCGGCCTTGGGGACACTACGATTCCAGCAAGGCCAACGGAGATGATAGATGAACATGATTCTCCATGAAGTGAAAATCGAAAACATCTCTTTGAGAAAGAAAGGAAACCGAAAAGTTGTGAAGAAGAAAGATGGACACAGACACAAAGAAATAGTGGAGAAGAKAATGCAAAAAAATAAAACTAAATTTTTGTTAAATTTTTGGTTTTTTCATTCAAGTGTCAGATCGTCAGAAAGGATCTCGACCATCAGATACTGTGAAGTCCGGGAGGAAGAAAGTTTGAAACTTGAAACACCCAAAGCGAATCTAGATCGTTGATCCAGGAGGATACATGTCGATAGATCAGAAGATCCAAAGGAAGGTGGAGGTTGAAGCATTGAAAAATTTGAAGCCTGGATACCTAAAGAGACGAGAGTCATTGATCTATGAGGAGACACTTGGAAACATATCTCGAGCTTCGATAAAGTTGAAGTGGGTTTTTTATTTGAGAACTGAGATTGTCGGAGTGCGAATACCCGAATACTCGAAGTAATATCTGGACCGTGAGATCTAAGGGAGACGTGGCGTGAATACGTGAACTCTAGGTAAAGTATCAAAGTGATTTGTAGCCGTCGGATATAAGAGGGACATGGCATAGATCCATGCATTTCGGGTAAAGTCCTGAATTAGTCCTCGATCATTGGATCAGGAGGACACACGTCAAGGCATCACAACCTTTGGATAAAAGCGTTTGATATTTGATATCTCAGAAGTCTGAAGACCTAGAGGAGATCTCGACCATAGATCGAGAAGAGGGTGGTTGGACTGTTGATCCGAGTTGATTGGTCAAACAACTAAAGTGAAGGAAAGGTCATTGATTGGGAGGATAGGTGTCCGTAGATCGCTAGTTCCAGAGGATTGACATACGGAAGGAAGATGGGTTTGAGATTTTGAATTCCCGAATTCTAGAATTGCGAAGAGATCTCGACCGTTGATTCAGAGGAAGCAGATCTGGTCCATAGATTCAAAGGGCCCAGATCTAATTGTCGATTTAGAATTTATCGTCAAGATCGTGAGATCGACGATCCCATAGTATTTCGGGAACAGAAATTGTGAGGATTTTAAGATATCGAGGGCGAGCCGCAATTCAAACCAAGGTTTCGTCAAGGGGACACATGGAAGTTATAGGAGCATTGTGGGCTCAAAAGTAGTTTGACTCCAAACTGCTTGTGGTTGCGCCCGCAATCGCGTGGTTATGGCCCAAGGTCACATCAAGAGAGGGTTTATCTGAAAAGGAGATAACATCAACACTCTGAGTTTTCGCAGCAGAGTTAAAGGAAAGGTCATAGGTTGTTTTCAGACCTGCACTAGGAAGCCGAGGGGGCTTGTGTTTAGATACAGGGGGGGGGAATTAAGGCTTCAGAGAGTCTTTCGACTCAAGAATTGGAGATCCATTGACCGGGAGGTCGCGCAGCCCTACGGGGGAGTAGGGGGGCTGCATTAGGTGGTATCAGAGCTGATATTGAGTTTGTTTGCAGATAGTAGACGAAAGGAGAAAGGGGTAAGTTGATATCATTTGTGTTATCAAAATTTTAATTTATGTTTGTACGTGACACAGTGAAATCATGCCACCCAGAAGGTGTAGAGCGAATGCAGAAATGGAAGAAGAAATGAGGTGTCTCCGAATGAGATTGGATGCCATAGAAACAACACAGAGAAGAGCACCAGATGCTAGAGATATCAGTGAAGCTAAGAGTGAATAAGAAGAGGTCGAAGAAAATGTAGAAGAGGATGCTGCACAACATCACTTGATAAAAGTTGTTTCAAGAATAAGATCCAGAGCGAGAATAGAGGTACCGATGTATGAAGGCAATTTAGAAGTTGAAGAATTGTTAGATTGGGTATGTTCTATGGAAAAATACTTCGATTATCAAGATATCGAAGAAGACAATATGGTGAAGCATGAAGTGACAAGACTGAAAGGTCATGCGATGCTATGGTGGTATGAACTTCAAGATGAACGCAGAAGAAATGCTAAGCAAAAAATTAAAAAATGGGATAGGATGGTAGCTAAGGTGAAAGCCAAATTTATCCTGAAGTATTACCAAATTAATATTTACAGAAGATTGCAAAACCTGAGACAGAAAGGTTTATCAATGAACGAGTACACTAAAGAATTTTACGGACTGAACATCAGGGATGGACAAAGGGAAAATGAAGATGAAAAGACAACCAGATATATCAATGGGCTGAGATACGAAATCCAAGAGGAGATCAGCATGATGTCGGTTAGTACAGTCAAGGATGCTTATCAAGAAGCCTTGAAAGATGAAGAAAAATTGGCCAGGAAGCAAAGCCAATGAAGCAGAGGAGGAAACTCAAGTAGAGGTAAGAGAACTACTAGAAAGAAGTTCCAGAAGCCGAAGCATGAAGTTGACAAAAAACATAGTCACCATGAGAAAGGTGGAAGTTCCAAAGAAGGACAACATGGAGGAAGAAGCTCTTTTTCCATAGGAAGAGGATGAGGAAGAGCCAGAGGAGGCATAGTTAGATGCTATACCCATGGAAATCAAGGGCACAAGTCTTGGGAATGTCTTGAGAGAAAGAACGAAGGAGGAGGTGAAGCACACGTTGTTGAATCACATAAACATGTGGAAGCATAAGGAGGAAGGAACCTCATGATGAGGAAAATTCTTCTTAAACTAGAAAAGAAACTATTTCAGCAAACATGTTTGTTTAGAATTGCTTGCAAGGTGAACGACAAAGTTTGCAAGGTGATCATAGACAGTGGGAGCATTGACAATCTAGTATCCACAAATATGGTGGAGAAGATGGAGTTGAAGACAACTGCACATCCAAACCCATACAAGGTATCATTCTTGCAGAAAGGACATCAAGTAATGGTAAGTCAACAATACCAAGTTGAATTTAAAATAGGAGGTTATAGGGATGAAATATTATGTGATGTAATTCCTATGGATATCTGTCATATTTTATTGGGAAGGTCATGGAAGTATGACCTAAAAGTTATTCATGATGGAAGAAAGAATACCTATACCCTAGAAAAGAATGGTAGGACACATATGTTGTTACCCATAGAAGACAAATAGCAAAAGAGAGAAGCTAGTTCAAGTATACTTCGCATGAATGGAAAGGAACTCTTGAAATAAGTCAAGAAGGAAAAGGAAATGCAGTTTGTTGTAGTGAGGAAGCCTAGAGTTATCCTTACAAATACTTCTATGGAATATTTTCCTATAGAAATCTAGGAACTGTAAGAAAACTTTGTTGATATAGTAGTGGATGTGTTACGACACTCATTGCCACCCATTAGGATTATAATCCATCATATTTACCTTATTCTAGGAGCTATTTTATCAAACAAAGAAGCTTATAGGTTGACACCTAGAGAGAATGAGGAGCTCAAAAATCAAGTCCAGGAGTTGTTGGATAATGGTTTAGTCAGGGAAAGACCAATCCCATGCACAGTACCGACTGTGCTAAGTCCAAAGAAATATGGGGGATGGAGGATGTGTACAGATTCCCAAGCCATCAACAAGATAACCATTAGGTACAGATTCGCGAGCCATCAACAAGATAACCATTAGGTACAGATTCCCTTTACTGAGGATGGATGATTTGATGGACTGTTTGAGTGTAGCGAGCTATTTTTCCAAGATAGACTTGAAAAGCGGATATCATCAAATAAGGATGAGAGAGGGAGATGAATGGAAAACAACATTCAAGACAAATGAAGGATTGTTTGAATGGATGGTCATGTCATTTGGGTTGAAAAATACACCAAGCACATTTATGAGATTGATGAATGAAGTGTTGAAAGACTTCATTGGGAATTTTTTCATAGTATATCTGGATGACATACTAATGTTCAGTAAGACGAAGGGAGAACACTTAAGACATTTGACATCAGTGATGGAAAAGTTGTAGCAAGAGAAGTTGTTGATAAATCTGAAGAAAAGTTCTTTTATGAAGAAGGAACTCATATATTTGTGTTCTGTGATCTCTTCAAATGAATTGAAGATGGATCCGGAAAAGGTAAGAGCAATCAAATAATGGCCATCATGAAGCAACATATTTGAGGTAAGAATTTTTCATGGGTTAGCAAGATTTTATAGAAAGTTTATTAGAAATTTCAGTGGTATATGTGCACCCATATTGGACATTGTGAAGAATAAACACAAGTCCTTCAGTTGGACATAGGAAGCTGAAAAAGGTTTCAAAGTGTTGAAGGAGAAGATCACAGAACAACCAATTATGGTCTTGCCAGATTTTGGAAAACAAATTCAAGTGAGATGTCATGCAAGTGGATTAGCTATTGGAGCAGTCTTGAGTCAGGATAATAGACCAGTTGCTTATTTCAGTGAGAAACTGAATGATGCCAAGAAGATTTATTCCACACATGACAAAGAATTTTATGCAGTGATTCAATCTTTGAAGAAGTGAAGACAATGTCTAATTCCCAAAGAATTTGTCTTGTACAGTGATAATTAAGCTTTGCAATTTATTACTAGGCAAGAAAAGTTGAATCAGAAACATGAAAAATGGGTAGAATTTATGCAAAATTTTACTTTTGTTACTAAGCACATTGTTGGAACTACTAACAAAGTTGCAGATGCTTTGAGCAAGAGGAATTTGATTTTACAGGAATTCCAAGTGGAGACCTTAGGGTTTCACACCTCAAAGAGATGTATAAAGAAGATGCAGATTTTAAGGAGGCTTATGAGGCATGCAAGAATCCTTTATTGGGAGACAGAAGCCCATGGACTGAATATTTGATCTAGGATGGATTACTGTTCAAAGGAATCCAATTATGCATTCTGAAATGCTCAATGAGAGATAATTTTCTGAAGGAGAAACACACCGAAGGTTTAGGTGGACATTTTGGTCACGATAAGACATTTACACAACTGAGCAATTCATACTATTGGCCGAGCATGAGAGCAAAGGTGAAAAAGTTTGTGCACAAATGTAGAATTTTTCAATATGAAAAAGGAAGACAAAAAAACATTGGTTTGTATCATCCATTACCAATTCCAGAAAGGCCATGGGATGTAATCAATATGGATTTTGTTTTGGGATTGCCTAGAACTCAAAAAGGGAGCGATTCCATATTTTTTGTGGTGGATAGATTTTCAAAAATGGCACATTTCATACCATTCCAGAAGACAAAAGATGCTACACACATAGCTATTTTTTTTTCCAGATAAGTGGCGAGACTACATGGATTTCCGAGGAGCATAGTCTCAGACAGGGACACCAAATTTGTAGGACACTTTTGGAGGACTCTATGGAAGAGGCTGGGGATGAACTTGTCCTTTATTTCAACATATCCCACTTAGACAAATGGACAAACTGAAGTAGTAAACAAGAGTCTCAGAAACTTGTTAAGAAGTTTAGTCACTGAGCAAGGTCGATAATGGGATCATATTCTGGCACAAGCAAAATTTGCATTCAACAATTGAGTGAACAAGAGCACAAGAAAAAGTCCATTTGAAATTGTGTATGGTATACATCCAAGAGGGATTACAGAGTTGATAGATCTAAATAAAGATGAGTTCAGAAGTTTTGGAGAAAAAGATTTCGCAACAGAAATGCAGAAACTCCATGACAGAGTCAGAGAGAAGCTACAGGACAACAACCATAAATACAATAGCAGAGTTGATCAAAACAGGAGACAAGTTCAATTCAAAGTTGGAGATGATTTTTTAGCTCATTTGAGAAAAGAAAGGTTTCCAAGGGGAACGTATAACAAATTGAAGATGAAGAAGATATGACCATGCAAGATTCTCAGAAAATTTGTAGCCAATGCTTCTGAAATTGAGTTTCCAGACAATGTTGGGATATCACTGATATTCAATGTTGTAGACATGTATCCTTACAGGAGAGATGAGGCAGGAGAATCAGATGATCAAAAAGAAATTCAGTGGGAGACAAATTTCCCACAGTAGAAATACCTCAGATCGAGAAAATCATTGAACAAAGGGATGGAAAGAAAACCAGGAGGAAGACATATCCTGAATACTTAATGAAGTGGAAAGATCATCCAATGGAAGATGTCAGTTGGGTTACATAACCTGATATTTTGAAGCATGTAAAAACAGTGCAGGAGCTCATGGACAGGAGTCCATAAATTTTTTTAACCAAAGGAGTATGATGCAGGAGCATCGCCTTCCAAGTCAAGAACGCACGCATGGAAGCGAACGAATGACATCTTAGCAGGACCGAGTTTCAAATCAAACATTTCTTTCAGAGATAAATAGGTTGTTGGGATATTTTGTAAACAACATTTTAAAATTGTAACTTGTTTGTAAAGTCGTGAAGGATTGTAAGAGATTGCAGATATGGAGTGTTGACTCTATCTAGCAATAACTGGTAGTTATTGTAATAGGACAAAGTAGGTAACAACTTTGAGTTTGATAGGATAGATTTCAAACATAATGAGAGAGATCATGGAGCCAGTGCTTAGATAGTTTTTTTCATTTTTGTATTGTAACAGATAGACAAAATAAAGAGAATGAGATAGAGATCAGAGAGATCAGTAGAACAGAGTAGAGTAGAAGAAACACTATGTAAAATTGTTTTCATGAATGAATAGAACAGACAAAGTTTTACCAAAATATTTGGTCTGTTTTCATTTCATGTGTGATTGAATGAATATTATATTATGTATGTATGGTTTAGTTCATTCCGTTCATGATGAACTGTTTGAGAGATAGACTGTATGTGTTCGTGAAAAAACTGGATGAGTTTCAATTGTTTCTCTTCAGACACTTGTATGCAAGGTGTGCATCTCGAACGCAAGGAGCGCATCGATTGAATCTTGGAGTGGCTTAGAGAAGTTCAGAGAGGACAAGATAAACTTAGACCAGGTGCAAGGTGTGCACAACGTCTAGGAGCGACCGAGCTTCGAAGAACCAGCGCAGAGGAACGCTAGGTGAGCGAGAAGAATTTCTTTCCAAGAAATCCTTCGATTTGAGTTATCAAAATCCCAAGAATGCAAGGTGTGCATGGGAGATCAAAATCCTTTTAAGGACTGAAGCTCAGAAGAGATAACATTTTTCCCCAAGTGTTTACGAGATCCCAGAGTCGGACTTGTAGAAAGAACAAAGGTTTGAAACCTTTGTGTTATAACCCTATAATTCATATTATCATCTGGTGACTGGAAATTTTTTCACTCTGGGTATATTTCGGCTTGAAAGTAATATTTCATTTCTACAAATTAGTTTCAAGGAAAGGAAAGGAAAAGGAAAATTCATGATTTTTTATGCTGAGTGGTTTTTTCCTAACCCCATGGTGACAAAAGCAACGGAAGCAGTGCACCAGACCCTCAAAAAGGTCATTAAGCCTAAGTTTTTCCTCATATACTACATTCGCGCCTGGAGAATAAAGAACGCGCTTAGATCGACGGTCGATCTAGCGGCGCGTAGATCAACGACTGACAGTGAATTCTGAAACCCCTCGACTGTTTTTCTTTTAACGGTGGGGGG
>JASDQU010739141.1:149364-170489 GCA_032191745.1 Picea mariana
CCAGTGGACCCCCCCCAAAAAAAACCGCTTATCACCTCAGGGGGGGGTCCGGAATACCACTCTGTCCCCGAAAAAACTGCTTTCGTAGAATTTTGACCGGTCAACTTTCAAAGCATTTTTCGGGAATAATAATTCGAATTTTGAAAAACTGAGAGAGGTTTTTCTCCATAACGGGATGAAAAACAAAAACCTCTCTCATTTTTTTCACAGGTGCTATGAGCAGGGAGAATCAAAGCTGTCTTTTAGCCTCTTTTTTCGGATTTTCGGTTTTTCTGTTACAGTCCCGATCTTGCAGGAGCTGTCACGGCCAGATGGAGGCGAATTTGGTGAAAACGAAGGAGGTTTTTGTCCAGAACATGCCCATATACAACAAAATCCTTCATTTTTTTCCTAGGTGTCAGCGTTAAAGAGAAAAAGATGTCTGTTCGGACCCCTTTTTCGTAGAAATTAGGCCTGTGTTTCATGGCGGACAGTTCCAAATTTTTAGGGATTTATGGCTTATTTTGGCCGAGGTGGTTGAAACCGACTTCTGAAACTTATGGGGAGGTCTATCCTATTTATTCATAGGATTTTATTGTAAATAGGTTCGACCTGGAGGTACCAAATGGGGAGATAATATAGAAACATAGCTTTCTGCTTTTGTAAAGATGATCAACAGTCTGTAAATGATTTTGCGAATGAATACAAAGACACTGTTTCCAGATTCCTGTGTCGTGTTTAAGTAGTGAAGTTTTTCCCTCATGTAACTCATGATTTTTCTACTTCATACACCTTTCTTTCTGTATTGTCTATGAGAAGGTAATGTACAGGATTTGTTCTTGACACCCTGTGGTGGCTCAATGCAATATTTATGTTTTCTTTCGAGTTTGAAGTGTAGAATTCAGTTGTACTCTTCTCTACATTTGAAATGAATCCAAATATTTTCTTCCTTTCCCATTCTATAAGCTCAAAGAATCCACTTGCATGATTATCTTGTGTGGTTACATCCTGTTTTAGTTATTCATTCATCTAACGTCTTTATCATTGACTCCATGTTGCCCAATGGTCCTTTATGCCTTAACCAAACCAAATCAAAATCCATAAACAAACCCATGTTCTTCATAGCTAGCATAATATTCTATTCAAACAAAGCTATATTAGACAGAGAGATCCCTCTCTGAGTCTTGGAGGGCTAGATCCAAGACTCGAAGTGGTTTTGATGTTGCCTCTGTGACTGTCTCTTCAGCCTTGGGAAAATTATAGAGCGCTAACACTTTGAAGATTGATAAATCCTCCAAGTGGGGAGATATCAGAAGCTCAAGAGGAGGAGYGACCGTGATCGTTGGATCGCAGTGAAGAGGATCAAAAATCGTCGGATAGAGGAAGGTGCAAGAGCCTTAACACTTCGCAACACARAGGAGAGAGCACCTATCGGGGTTGAACTTTGAGGTTTTCAAAGTCCTAAGAGATGAAACCCCGAAGTAGAATCTTAGTCATCCGATCATAGAAACAAATCTGAGCCATCAGATTGTTCGGGGCAAGGATTAAGCGGCAAATCGTCCGAAAGGATCTGGACCATCAAATACTGTGAAGTCCAGGAGGAAGAAAGTTTGAAACTTGAAACACCTAAAGAGCATAGAGCCAAAGGACCAGAGCGAATATGGATCGTTGATTCAGGATGATACATGTCAATAGGTCGGAAGATCCATAGGAAGGCAGAGGTTGAAGCGTTGAAATATCCGAAGCCTGAATACCCGAAGAGACAAGAGTCATCGATCTATGAGGAGACACTTGGAAGTAGATCTTGAGCTCCGGGAAAGTTGAAGTGGGTTTTTTAGTTGAGAACTGAGATCGTCGGAGTGCGAAGACCCGAAGACCTGAAGTAAGATCTGGACCGTGAGATCTAAGGGAGAGGTGGTGCGAATCCATGAACTTCGAGTAAAGTACCAAAGTGATTTGTAGCCACCGGATCTAAGATGGACATGGCGTAGATCCATGAATTTTGGGTAAAGTCCCAAAGTAATCCTCGATCGTTGGATCAGGAGGACACGCGTCAGGGGATCACAACCTTCGGATAAAAGCATTTGGATAAAGGTGAAGTTTGAGATATGAGATCTCAGAAGTCTGATGACTTGGAGGATATCTCGACCGTCGATAGAGAAGAGGGTTGTTGGACCATTGATCTGAGTTGAACAGTCAAACACTCGAAGTGAAGGCAAGGTCATTGATTGGGAGGACATGTGTCCGTAGATCGATAGTTCCAGAGGATTGACATACAGAAGGAAGTTGGGTTTGAGATTTCGAATTCCTAAAGTCCAGAATTGAGAAGAGATCTCAACCATTGATTCATAGGAAGCAGATCTTGTCCGTAGATTCGAAGGGCGCAGATCTGATCGTCGATTTAGATGTTATTGTCAATATCGTGAGATCGATGATCCCATAGTATTGTGGGTACATAAATTGCGAGGATTTTAAGATATCGAGGGTAGGCCGCAATTCAAACCATGGTTTCGTCAAGGGCACACGTGGAAGTTGTAGGAGCATTGCGGGCTCAAAAGCAGTTTGACTCCAAACCGCTTGTGGTCGCGCCCATAATCGCGTGGTTATAGCCTAAGGTCAGATCAAGAGAGGGTTTATCTGAAAAGGAGCTAACGCCGACACTCTGAGTTTTCATAGCAGAGCGAAAGGAAAGGTCGCGGGTTGCTGTCAGACCTGCACCAAGAAGTCGAGGGGGCCTGTGTTTAGATATGTCACATACCCCCTACCATAATCAAATTTTTGTTGATTTCTGCAGAATAAGAGCCCTCAAATTACCTACAAAGGCCTAGCGCAAGCTAGCTCTCCATTCCCATGTGATCGCGGGTCATGATCACAGTTCAAATAATCGTGGTGCCTCTTTGTATTTTGCGCCTCAGCGCTACAGTGATGTCGAATCGTTCGACTCTGCAACCGCTGAACCCCGGCAGGGCTAGCAACTGGCCAATAGGGACGAATCCCTACAAGGTTAGCAGATGGCCATTAGGAACGGCCCTGTCGCATGGTTGAGTGGAGTACAGGTGGCGAGAGGGGAAACATGACACGGTGGGCGACGTGATAGGAGACAGGCCCCACTTCACATGCCACACCATTCCGGACCCCCTCCCCCCCCATTAAAGGCATAATGGCAAGGGGGGTCCGGAATTCGCTTGAACGTCGTTGATCAAGGCGAATTGATCCTGACCGTTCCCGAGTTGCACGTTCGATTCTGGAACCCCCCCTCACCGCTAAAGGTAGAACAACAAGGGGGCTCCGGAATGAAGCCTCAGCCGTAGATCTGGGCGGGTGGACTTTGGCCGTTCAGATCTGCTTGCCACTTACCCTAAGGCGCATTTGCGCCCTGGCTTAAAGTTGACGTCTCTTCCCCACATCTGACGGTCATTATAGACCCTGAGATCCTCCGAAGGAATCTTGTCTGTTCATCGGGACTTAACCACATGCTAACATCTCGATATTTATAAGTCATTATTTATCAAGGCGAGAGCCCAACCTCTTGTCAATGGAACTCCCGAATCCCCAATTCTTGATTTCCCGAAACGGGTAATCTCTCGACACGTAGCCTCCCGAAATCGATCGGTCTATGACTACTTCGGGGTTTCCACCATGGAACATCCCGATCTCTCGTCACCAAAACTCCCAAGTTCCTGACTCTCGATTTCTCGAAATGGGAAATCTCATGACACGTGGCCTCCTTTAATCGGATGACCCAAATCTATTTCGGGGTTTCTACCATGGAAGGCCCTGACCTTTCGTCACCAGAACTCTTGAGTTCCCGATTTCCCGATTTCCTGAAATGGGTAATCTCTCGACATATAGCCTCCCAAAATCGGTCAGTCTATGACTACTTCGGGGTTTCCACCATGGAACATCCCGACCTCTTGTCACCAGAATTCCTAAGTTCCCGACTCCTGATTTCCTGAAATGGGAAATCTCATGACACGTGGCCTCCTTTAATCGGACGACCCAAATCTATTTCAGGGCTTTCGCCCTTATCCACTGGGGGTTTAACCCTCGGGTATCTCCTGACAGATCCAGCGGCTGTCAGGTTTTCCAGCCGAGATCTGACGGCTTAGACAGGTTCCTAACTTGTGCATTCTCCCACGACTTCCTGGACGGGGAAAAATCAACGGTCCAGATGTTCTCATGGACCTTGAGGATCTACAATTTCCGATATCTTTTCTACCCACGAAGACATAGAAAGGCAAAGCGGTAAGGCATTTAACCCTCCACTTTTTCCTACCAATCTAACGGTCATGGGTGACCACAGATTTCTTGACGGGATCTCGTCCGTCGGTTAACACCTATTCAGGGTTAAGGCGATTGACACCCTAGTTTCTTCTTCTGATTTGACGGCCGTGAGTGACCACCGATATCCCGATGGGACCTCATCCATCGATTCGATACTTACCAAGGATTTCTTAAGGCCTTGCGCCTTCACGTCCTCCTTCCAGGTTCTTGATGATGTTTTCAAGGAGGGTATCTCTATGGGGAGGTTTACCCAAGGTACTATCTAAGGCAGATAAGGGTATCTCTCTCCCGAGAACCAGGCGTGAAGTATGAATTAGATCAGTTTGCATATAAATAACAATTTAAGAGAGCACAAGCCACATGTAGTCTTTCCATATAAACATACAACTACCAATACTGATCAAGACACCATACATACATTCTTATAATGAAGTCATTCACGATTTCACAGCTTATGATCATAAATATTAGCATACATATATTTCAATATGTCAAAGGCAAAACACTTATCAGAAAGTAACACTAGGGGTTATGAAACTGCTGAGAGGGGTACTCGTTTCCACCCAACCGTAGGCTCAGTGACTCCCAGCGAATTTACCACTAGCCACCCCCAAGCTGAGACCACGATGCTGTGAGACTGTGTCTCTATTTGCCAGTGACCAGGAGCGAAGGTTACTCTCCTTCCTCTCTGCTATCACCCACTCTGCATATCGCCAGAGTTCTCTTTCTCCCCTCGCGTTTTCCCCCCCAATCGCTTCTCCCCCACACCTTATCCTCTTGCGAGGTTGTGTGTGGCGTGATTTCCCTCGCGCTGGTCAGGCCTGACAGCTCTACGAATGGGCGGTTCACCTCCCCATCCCTCATTAACTCATGAGGATCCATATACCTACCAACCTGCGAGACATTTAATTCGGGGTCAGCGAGCCGCTTTTGGTTCTCCGGGCCATTGGAGTCCAAATACGGTATTGATTCTCGGTTGAAGTTAACTCCACCTTTCCAGGTGCCTTCCACCGCCTTTCTGTAGCCATCGTGGTCTCTTTTTCAGCACATCCCCTCTCAACAGTCCTACAATATAAATTCATAATGTTATTCACATTCATCGACCTTTTCCACAAGGTCCATTCACATCACATATTCACATNTTAACTCCACCTTTCCAGGTGCCTTCCACCGCCTTTCTGTAGCCATCGTGGTCTCTTTTTCAGCACATCCCCTCTCAGCAGTCCTACAATATAAATTCATAATGTTATTCACATTCATCGACCTTTTCCACAAGGTCCATTCACATCACATATTCACATTTCTGAGTTTGCCACAGTTCTGGGCCAGTCCAATTATTTTTACAAACTAGGGGAAACAGGGTGTTACAATTCCCTCCCCCTTAAAGGAACATCGTCCTCAATGTTCTTATCTTTTAACATGAATTGTATGTACAGAAGTAAACAAAATCGGATATGTCTGTCTCATGGCATCCTCCATTTCCCATGTAGCCTCATCTGGGCCAAAATGTCTCCACTGCACCTTTATCTGTGCAATGGTTCAGTTCCGGAGTGGGGTTTCCTTTCAGTCCAATATGCATTGGGGTTCTGGTAGAAATTCTCCCTCTAGTTCCACCTGAATCATAGACCAGTCAATTATATGATTAGCATCATGTACATATTTCTTCAATAATGAAACATGGAAAACATTATGTGCATTTACTGTGGGAGGAAGTGCTAGCCGATAGGCTACAGGTCCCACTCTATCTAGAACATCAAAGGGTCCACAATACCGGGGTTCCAACTTGGCACAAGCTCCCATTTTCAGGGAACTCCTTCTGGGCTTAATTATGAGATATACATGGTCTCCCATTTTGAACTCTCTTGGAGTTCTCTTTTGGTCAGCATAACTNTTACACGGCCTACCATAGAGGATCTCGAAGGGACTCATCTTTAAAGATGCCTGGTAACCGTTGTTGTAGGCGAATTCTACCAATGGCAGGTAGTCTTCCCACTTCCTGGGTTGATGCATTACATGCATCCTTAACATATCCTCTAATATTTGATTCACTCTTTCTGTCTGTCCGTCGGTTTGAGGGTGATAGGCGGTGCTAAAAAAAAAATTGGTCTCTAAACCAGCCATCAGTGATTTCCAAAAATTGGAAGTGAATTTGGTGTCTCTGTCAGACACTATCTCTTTCGGCATACCGTGCAGTCTGAACACCTCTTTCATGAATACCTAGGCGATATCTATCGCCTTGCAGATTGATTTGATGGGGATGAAATGAGCAGACTTGCTCAGTTTATCCACCACTACCATAATGGCGTCATTCTGTTTGGTTGAAGTTGGCAATCCAGTGATAAAATCCATGGAGATGGTTTCCCATTTCCATTTTGGGATGGGTAAAGGGTGTAGTAGTCCTACTGGGTGTCGATGTTCTACTTTAACATGTTGGCACTCTATGCATTGGGCCAAATATTTGGCTATGTCTTTCTTCAATCTAGGCCAATAAAATTGTTTCCGGGTGGCAGTGATCATTTTCTGGTATCCTAGGTGACCAGTATATGGTCTTTTATGTAGTTCATCCATAATGAACCTCTTCAAGTCGTCACAATTTGGAATGTACAGTCTATCTCTGTAAGTGAGCAGACCTCCTTCGGTCATCTAGTAGCCTTCATATTTTACTCCAGCGGGTTCTTGCTATAGGTACAGGGTCACAGTCTGAATGAAGGGATCTATATCCTGTACATTTCTGACTATGTTCTTGACATCTGTCTCGTAGGTACTCACCACTGCCAGGTGAATTGTTTTCACGCTTCTGCTAAGGGCATCGACCACCCTATTTTCTTTCCCTTTAATGTGTTTGATTTCAAAATCAAATTCGCTAAGGAGGGCCATCCATATAGCTTGTCTGGCATTGAGCTTTGGTTGGTCAAACAAATACCGCAATCCACAGTGATCCGTCATAAATACAAATTTTCTTCCCAAGAGGTAATGCCTCCACATTTTCAAGGCATGCACTATGGTAGCCAGTTCTAGATCATAAGTCACATAGTTGACTTCATGTTCGTTCAATTTTCGAGATTCATAGCAGATCACACTTCCTTTCTGCATAAGGACTCCTCCAAGCCCTTCCTTACAGGCATCTGTGCACACAAGGAAGTTAGCTTCTGGGTCAGCGATTTTCAACATTGGTGCATGGGTCAGTAGATGTTTCAGGGTTTGGAATCTTTCTTCACATTTCTGTGTCCACAGGAATTTTGTACCCTTCTTCTGGAGGGCAGTGATTGGACAACCAATCTTGGAGAATCCTTTTATAAATATCCTATAGTATCCCGCTAATCCCATAAAGGATCTGATGTCTGAGACATCCTTTGGGGTAGGCCATTCCATGATAGACCTGATCTTGTCAGGATCTACTGCTACCCCTTCCTCGGACAGAACATGTCCCAAGTAATGTATTTGCTTCTGAAAGAAGTCACATCTATTGAATTTAGCATAGAGCTGATGCTCTCTTAGCACTTGCAACACAAGTCTAAGATGCTCTTCATGTTCTTCTCTATTCTTAGAGTAGATTAATATGTCATCAATAAAAACTAGTACAAATTTATCTAAAAATTTACTGAGTACATTTTTCATTAAGCACATGAAAGTGGCAGGGGCATTGGTTAACCCAAATAGCACTACCACAAACTCGTAGTGACCATACCGTGTCGGAAAAGCGGTTTTATGGATGTCTTCACCCTTGATTCGGACTTGATGGTATCCCAACCTCAAGNAAGGGGTACTTGTTCTTTATGGTTACTTTATTGAGTTGTCTATAATCTATGCACAATCTAAGGGTGCCATCCTTATTTTTCAGAAACAGGACTGGTGCTCCCCATGGGGACATGCTGGGTCGAATATAACCCTTATCGATCATTTCTTTCAATTGCAATTTGAGTTCCACTAACTCAGGTGTGCTCATCCGATAGGGTGTCCTAGACACCGGCACCGCTCTTGGTGCAAGTTCTATTGAGAAGTCAATGTCTCTTCTCGGAGGTAGACCCGGTACCTCTTCCGGAAACACATCTCTGTATTCTCTCAGGATAGGGTGATCATCAGGGCTTGGTTTATCACCTTCGATTGTTTTCAACACCTGTATTGCATATAGGG
Source organism: Picea mariana (assembly GCA_032191745.1). NCBI lineage: Eukaryota > Viridiplantae > Streptophyta > Pinopsida > Pinales > Pinaceae > Picea > Picea mariana. The sequence continues at coordinate 157,762 of JASDQU010739141.1, forward strand.
GACATCCTTTTCGGCAATACTTTCTCATTTGTAGGGCTGATATTTGCCTCACCAAGACCGATTTTTGGATCCCTTGGAGGGTTATCTTTTTTCCTTCTTTGCTCACACATTCTATGGTTTTATGATAACAGTCCAGTCTGGCTTTATGGGTGGCCAGCCAGTCCATATCAATCAACAAATCGTATGATCCCAGGGGTAATATGTTAAGGGTTGCTTGGGTGGGTAATTCACCCAACATTAATTGGCAGGCTGGTATGACCTTTGCTACCCTTATTTTGGTGCTAGTGGCTAACTGTACCAGCCATGGCTTGGTTTGTTTTCATGGCTGTAGCTTACACTTATCAACAGCTCTAGGGGCTATATAACTCAAATTTGAACCAGGGTCAATCAAAACAGACACCAAATGGTTGAAAATCATACCTTCTATTTCCACCACTGAAGCTTGGTGGTTAGCTTGGTTATTATCCAAGGCTGCATAAATCTACGGCACATTCCCTGCCACATCATTGAATGTGGTAGCTTCCTGAATGTTATAAACTTTTCGACTGTTCTGTTGTCGGCGTGGACAATCTCTCAGAAGATGCTCTTCTCCACAACCCTAGCATTTCAGAGGTTCTCTCTTTGGGTTATCAGTCTTCATTGGTATAGGTCCAGAATTTTTATTTCCGTTCGATGAGGGAAAGTTCTGCTGGAGTACACTCCAGGCTGGAAAGTTCATTCTGGGGTTCTTCTTGTAGTTCTTAAATCCTGAGGATTTGATCCCCTTTTTCTGAAATCTCGAACCACTCTTCTGTTTCCAGTCTCCACGAGACTCTGCCCACTGTCCATATTTTTTATGACAATATGTTGCCTTTCGAATAGTGTCTTCTAAGGTCTTTGGCTCGTCAAATTCAATTCGGTTCCAGTATTCCTTGGGTAGCCCATTGATGAAGCGTTGCACCTTCGCTTTCTTCTGCTTTGATGTAGGGTACATATCTCAATAAGTCGAGGAATTTGCTGACATATTCCTCTATAGTGAGTTGCCCCAGTTTGAGTTCATAAAACTCTTTAGCCTTCTCGTCGAAATATTTTTCCGACAAATAATTCTTCCATAAGTACTTCTCAAACTGTTTCCAAGACAAGTCCTCCTCGCGGACCCCTTTCATATTCTTAAGATATTCCCACCAGATGGAAGCTTTTCCGTTCAGATTGAAAGTGGCCACTCGAGCCTTCAAATTCTCTGATATGTCATGGACTCTGAAATATTTCTTCAGTCCAAGTAGCCAGGCCTCAGCTTCCTCTCCCTTATTTATCTCATCGTCGAAGGAGGGAGGTTTGGCCTTTCTGAATTCCTCAAATTTATGACCCTTAGAAGTCTTTTGCTTCTTCTATTTTCTTCGAGAATAGGAACTAGTCCTGCTGCTGGAAGAGCCTTCTGAATCGCCAACTTCCTTCTCAGAGGAATCGTCTAGCATTGGTCCTTTACCTCTGGGGTGGACCTTCCTTGAGGTGCTCCTCTCAGTATGGCCACTGATACGACCATGTTTTTGCATCTCGGGTTCATGCTGCATTTGTTGTTGTAGATCGGATAAGCTCTGCAGTAAAACTGCATTAATTTCAGTTTGCTTTTCTTGTTCTTTCATCATCCTTTCATTGTCGGCCTTGCAGCTTTGCAATTCAACCATGAGACTCCTCATAGTCTCAGCTAGATCTGGAGGGGTTCCTATTGCTCTTCTTTCGTCAGAATCTTCATCTCTATTATGGGAGCCTTCTCCCACCTCTTGGTGGGTCACCATTCTCTGCGTCTGTAAATTCCCGTGGCTGATCGTCCGCTTAGGTGAAAAGACAAATGCTGGTTATTAGTCAAGAGTTAGATACATTTTATAAACTGCGCATAAATTCATAACTCTTTCACATGCATACACAGTCGGGTTCTCGTTTCCAAGTTTTGATCCTGGATAAGAGAGTTAAGTTAGGGGGTTACTCCTCGTAGGAGTGCTTCGAACGGAGCTTATGCACAACTCGTTCATGAGCCCAATCAGGCCGAGTGTTGTCACCATGCTCTGATACCACTTTGTCACATACCCACTACCATAATCAAATTATCATTGATTTCTGCAGAATCAGAGCCCCCGAATTACCTACGGAGGCCTAGCGCAAGCTATCTCTTTCTCTCTCTGTGTTCCCATGTGATCGTGGGTCATGATCACAGTTCAAATAATCATGGTGACTCTGTGTATTTCACGCCTTGGCACTACAGTGATGTCGAATCGTTCGACTCTGCAACCGCCGAACCCTGGCAGGGCTAGCAACTGGCCAATAGGGACGAATCCCTACAGGGTTAGCAGATGGCCATTAGAAACGACCCTGTCGCACGATTGAGTGGAGTACAGGTGGAGAGAGGGGAAACACGACATGGTGGGGGATGTAATAGGAGACGGGCCCCACTTCACACGCCACACCATTCCAGACCCCCCCCCCCCCATTAAAGGCAGAATGGTAAGGGGGGTCTGGAATTCGCCTAAACGTCGTTGATCAAGGCGAATCGATCCTGATCGTTCTCGAGTTGCACATTCGATTCCAGACCCCCCCCCCTCACCGCTAAAGGCAGAACAACAAGAGGGCTCTGGAATGAAGCCTCAGTCGTAGATCTGGGCGGGTGGACTTTGGTCGTTCAGATCTGCTCGCCACTTACCCTAAGGCGCATTTTCACCCTGGCTTAAAGTTGACGTCTCTTCCCCACATCTGACGACCATTATAGACCCTGAGATCCTCCGAAGGAATCTCGTCTGTTCATCGGGACTTAACCACATGCTAACATATCGATATTTATAAATTGGGATTTATCAAGGCGAGAGCCCGACCTCTTGTCAACGGAACTCCCAAATCCCCGATTCCCGATTTCTCGAAATGGGTAATCTCTCGACACGTAGCCTCCCGAAATTGGTCGGTCTATGACTACTTCGGGGTTTCCACCATGGAACATCCCGATCTCTCGTCACCAGAACTCCCGAGTTCTCGACTCCCGATTTCCCGAAATGGGAAATCTCATGACATGTGGCCTCCTTTAATCAGATGACCCAAATCTATTTTGGGGTTTCTATCATGGAAGGCCCTGATCTTTCGTCACCAGAACTCACGAGTTCCCGATTCCCGATTTCTCGAAATGGGTAATCTCTCGACATGTAGCCTCCCAAAATCGGTCGGTCTACGACCACTTTGGGGTTTCCACCATGGAACATCCCGATCTCTCGTCACCAGAACTCTCGAGTTCCCGACTCCCGATTTCTTGAAATGGAAAATCTCATGACACGTGGCCTCCTTTAATCGGACGACCCAAATCTATTTCAGGGCTTTCGCCCTTATCCACTGGGGGTTTAACCCTCGGGTATCTCCTGACAGATCCAATGGTTGTTGGGTTTTCCAGCCGAGATCTGACGGCTCAGACAGGTTCCTAACTTATGCATTCTCCCACGACTTCCTGGATGGGGAAAAATCAACGGTCCATATGTTCTCATGGACCTTGAGGATCTACGATTCTCGATATCTTTGCTACCCACGAAGACACAAAAAGGCAAAGCGGTAAGGCATTTAATCCTCCACTTTCTCCTACCAATCTAACAGTCATGGGTGACCACAGATTTCCCCACGGGATCTCATCCGTCGGTTAACACCTATTCAGGGTTAAGGCGATTGACACCCCAGTTTCTTCTTCCGATCTGATGGCCTTGAGTGACCACCGATCTCCCAATGGGACCTCATCCATCGATTCGATACTTACCAAGGATTTCTTAAGGCCTTGCGCCTTCACGTCCTCCTTCCAGGTTCTTGATGATGATTTCAAGGAGGGTATCTCTATGGGAAGGTTTACCTAGGGTACTATCTAAGGTAGATAAGGGTATCTCTCTCTCAAGAACCAGGCATGAAGTCTGAATTAGATCAGTTTGCATATAAATAACAATTTAAGAGAGCATAAGCCACACGTAGTCTTTCCATATAAACATACAACTACCAGTACTGATCAAGACACCATACAGACATTCTTATAATGAAGTCATTCACAATTTCACAGCTTATGATCATAAATGTCAGCATACATATATTTCAAGATGTCAAAGGCAAAACACTTATCAGAAAGTAACACCAGGGGTTATGCAACTACTGAGAGGGGTACTCGTTTCCACCCAACCATAGGCTCAGCGACTCCCAATGGATTTACCACTATCCACCCCCGAGCTGAGACCATGATGTTGTGAGACTGCGTCTCTGTTTGCTAGTGACCAGGAGTGAAGGTTACTCTCCTTCCTCTCTGCTATCACCCACTTTGCATATCGCCAGAGTTCTCTTTCTCCCCTCGCGTCGTCCCCCCCAATCGCTTCTCCCCCACACCTTATCCTCTTGCGAGGTTGCGTGTGGCGTGATTTCCCTCGCGTTGGTCAGGCCTGACGGCTCTACGGATGGGCGGTTCACCTCCCCATCCCTCATTAACTCGTGAGGAGCCATTTGCCTACCAGCATGCGAGACATTTAATTCGAGGTCAGCGAGTTGCTTTTGGTTCTCCGGGCCAGTGGAGTCCAAATATGGTATTGATTCTCGGTGGAAGTTAACGCCACCTTTCTAGGTGCCTTCCACCACCTTTCTGCAGCCATCATGATCTCTTTTTCAGCACATCCCCTCTCAGCAGTCCTGCAATATAAATTCATAATGTTATTCACATTCATCGACCTTTTCCACAAGGTCCATTCACATCACATATTCACATTTCTGAGTTTGCCACAGTTCTGGGCCAGTCCAGTTATTTTTACAAACTGGGGGAAACAGGGTGTTACAAGATACAAGGGGGGGACCATTAAGGCTTCAGAGAGTCTGTCGACTCAAGAATCAGAGATCCATTGACTGGGAGGTCGCACAGCCCTACCGGGGAGTAGGGGTGCTGCATCAGAAAAGATGATACATCAAGTTGTAGAATAAATCACTGGGTAGGTACTAGGGTGTTAGCAGGTGTACTTGTATCTAAGCTTGATTTTGAGTCAAAGAATTTCAATCTTCGATTTACAGGGGGGAATGCGAGATAGATTAATCTCATAGTTGGTTAGGACCAAATTTGGTTTAAGAGAGAATGTGACATAGATTAATCTGAGATTTGGTCAGGACCAAGTTTTTTTTAAGGGGGAGTGTGAAGTCTATTGCATTGGACGCTGGTAATAATGATAGTTTTTATCCGATGTAATTAAGGGGGAGTGTTAAGGAAAATAATTACATATTTACGTAACTAGTTAATTAGTTAGTTTATCTAAGTTGGTAATTCAGTAACTTCTTGTAACCATATTTTATAACTGTACATGTTCATATTAATATAATACACATCGATAATTTAGTGTGTTGCATCAATTCTGTCTCTGGTTAATCTTTTCAAGCTCCCTATTCGTTGGCTTCCTAGAGTCGAATACATGCCAATTTCTCTTTCTTCTCTACATTTCACTTGGAGGACATCAAATAGATAAAGAACTCTACGGGAGGGGTATATAATCGCGGCCATACACTCGCAACACTCATTCATATTGAATAATTGACATGTATAGATGCTTACAGAGTTTCGATTTTCTATCCAGACGGTGAATGATGTGATAACAACCATACGCTACTTGTTGATTCGCTTGTCAGTTGGTATGCTAGCCCAGCTCATTTTTCATAATTACTACCAACATATTTCTCCAATTTCTTCTTTCTTTATTCGAATTACAACACTTTTGTTTATGAACGACTTGTTTTTTAAACAAGAGAGGTTGTGGAGCAACAAGTCCCTGCCTAGAAGGTAGAGGAGCTTGTTGTTTGTTACTTACCTTGATATTATTTATGGAGCAGTACTCTTTTAATGAATTTATTAGAACACAATGGTGGATCTTTTGAGTTCGGGCAAGGTTCATTCAATTTATTAGAACAAAATGGTGGATCTTTTGAGTTCGGGCAAGGTTCATTCCAAGTTCTCATTGCTTAGACAACAAGTTATTTGATGTTGTTACCAAATCAGTTGTGTAATCAATAGAGTAATCTACTCATTTCGGATCTGCTACTCGTTCTTATGCAAGAATATCCAAATCAGTTGTTTCAGAGATAGGATCAAGATGATAACTAGCATAATCCCTATTAAGTCATGATTACACAGTTAATCGAAAGTTAATATATGGTTGAAGAGACAGATTGATTTATCTTCGAAGTGTGTTTCTCGAGTTTTCAAAACTCCCACCCTGGAATTCAAAGAAGTAAGGATGTGATAATGCACTCCATGCAGAAATTCATTTTGAAGGATCAATTTGCAATATTTTCTGCACATACAAAATAATAGCATTATTACTGTTATAAAATTTATTTAAAAGAAGTTACCTGTGAGCACAAAATCTTACCCATAACAAATCAGAACCACAATCCTCTAAATTTGGAACAACCTTCTTCATATCCTTAGGTCTAAACATAGGAAATTCCGCATTCCATTGTGGAAATTTTGTCACTTCTGGCCATACATCATCATTGGGAGTACCAAATGAAGCAAAGACCAAATGAATATGAAATCTAGGACAAAGAGTAGTCGTTGAATAATAAATTGCAGGATTAAAAACAAATAAAGCAGTGCACAAATTTCCCCTCTCAGGAGGATCCCATAAGCCAAATGGAGCAAAAGACAATTTTCAAGATATGCAAAGCTATATGTGATCTCAGTTATATTTTATAGACAAGCGATTCATCTTAATATTATCAAAAAAAATAATATAATAATAATATAATATAATAAAAGTTGACCATCCACGTATCATGCATGCACATACTCCAGAAATCATGTATCATGCATGCATAGAAAGAGCTAATTGCTTTTCCTACCTAAACTGGGCCAGATGTTGCTTGCTAGTGATATTAAATCAACTGCGCGTACTCCAACTTGAACCGGTAAAGCCAAGAGGGGTAAATCACTAGCATAGCCGCTAACTCGTGGTTAGTGAATACCGAAAGGTTTACATATCCGAGATAGAGGAAACATGTGGACAGTTGATTAAATCCATGATAGCATGGAAATGTGGTTTGTCTAATGACTGTAATTTTCAAGAATGAAGTTGAAGGAGTGCCTGCTAAACGTGATAATCTCAAAGATTAATTATTTAAATGTGGCAATCATATGATGTTACAGTAATTTCTTAATATGATTAGATAAAAGTTAAAAAGTAAACATGTTAACTAATGCATTCATAAATGCAAGGAAGTTATCAACAATAAATCTAACTCATTGATAGGGTATGACCTACAAGAAAATACATGTTAATCAACCATTTTTTACAAATTCTGTAGAGAGTTGTTGTCTTTGACCTTGTGGCTTCTTTGCAGGCTGCGTTGCCTTTATGGAAGCAAGTGCAGTACTTCAAGAATTACCAAACTACATTGGCAAATGTCATTGGAGATGAACAGGCATCGGGCATCATCAACAATGCGTTGTTTGTGTGTGGCACAGGCATTAACGACTTTCTGCCAAATTGAAGGTCACTTATGAGCTTGGACAGTTACCAGGATTTTCTACTGCAAGCAGTCGACAATTTCATTCAGGTAGGTGCATGGATAGAATGTATTTGGTATCCTCATTATTTGCCTCATGCTTTCGCTTCCCCCTGATGGTTGTCAACACATTCTCATGCTCAATCTGAACCTGCAAAACAGATACACACAGGAGTTCAAGCAAGCCTTCAGATTCGATTCGCGGTCAGATGAAAATGTCAATAGACAGAAAAGAAATAAAAGACAGAAACCGACCTTAATGTCGGAGCTCTTGACGCCAGGCATGTCGGTAATGAAGGAGTAGGCCTTCGAGTTCTCCTTGATGTCCACGGCGGTGCCGACGATGGCCTTGGTGTCGTCCCAAGTGAAAATACGCGCTTTACTCCAGGGAAGTAGCAGTATTATAACACAACGGCGGGAAAACACAACGACAGAGACAACTGAAAGGCTCTTACAAAGACAAGAGAGTGGTCTGTCATCTGGAGGAGCAAGGCTCTTACAGAGACAAGAGAGTGGTCTGTCATCTGGAGGAGCAAACACAACGAGATAGTCTTTATAGTGGAGAAGAGAATTCTCATGTCGATCATACCTACAACCATATTGCAACAGGACGGACAACCATGAACCTATGAGTACTGGCACAATGATCAAGCTTACTCCAGCTTCACATTATAATGATTACGAGCTTATATGGAATTAGAACACATATCATAACAAATATAACATTTAATGTTAGTGAAGTAATGCTATACCTGTGTCTAGCATTACTTCACTTCTCAAAAATTTACTCAGCCATGGTGTGTTTTAATCAAAGTTTTTCGAGACAATGCAACTATATGCATCGAAATGAGGTCAAATAACGCCTTAAATTTTTCTATTGGAAATAAAAATATGTTGTAGACTTTTGATTGGTAGAGAAAATGTGGAATGTTAAAAACTTTGATTAAATTGTTTCATTTACATTGGTTAATATGTATAGACTTAAAAATCGATTACTAATAGTCCGCGGCCCTAAGGGCAGGGACTAATAAGGCTTTTCCAGTTCTCTAGGGTAGGTGGGAGCTGTAATTATATCTTTTGGATTTTGTGTTAGGGTTTTGTTAATGGAGTGTCTAAAGATTCTAATGCATTTTATTTCCTATACAATGGTAAAAGAAACTTTTATTGAAACGTTTAACAATAATATCATCATTGGTATGGGGATAATGTCTTTTGAAATATTAAATTAAGTTTTGTTGGTAGTATGTACGAAGAAAATTATAGAACTATTTCCCAAAGAAATCATATAAGTTAATTCCTTACATTTTATCAACTTGTTTTAAATTGAATGTTTTTTTTTTTAAAGTTATTTTAAATTAAATTATCAAAATTACTATAATGAAATATTAATTTATGATAAGATGGTTTTCACAGTTAGTTATAATGCTAGGTAAAAAAATTGATAAAATCTGTATATCAAATTTTGAAACCTCTTACATTTAGACTGGACACTCCATCCATCATTAGAGACAATGTTTCCAACATATCAACTTCATTTGTTCCTGATAATAAGAAAAGTATACACTGAAAAAGTTTGACTTTTCCAAACCTAATACACAGTTTTTATCCTACCAAAATTGTATCTTCTCTTTTTGTTAACTATCCCAAATTACCCAAATAAATATCCCAAATTACCCAAATGAAATATTAGATTAAGATAAAACAACCCTTTCAGTGAGTGATGTTTGGAGTTATGTCCTCTCTTTTTCTTAGGTTTAGCTTACTTCAACTACCTTGGTTTCTTAAAAACTCTTCTCCCATGTTTTATTTCTAATTTATTTGCAACTATTCATTAAGAACAGTACTTTAACAGTTGAGTTAATATTTTGGAGAAGTTGTAGAACATATAAGTGAACAAGATGCTTACGAAAAGAGATTCGAGCTGCCAAAGGACGAGGTTATTAAACAAATAAATAATTCAAGAGTCACCGCACTATTAATACTTTTAGCTTGCGATTCCGATTTACACTGATGTTTTTGTTATATATCTTTCACTGTATAACCGAGAAAATTTATTAATTATTTAATATTATTATTATTATAGTATTTTGTTTGGATTTGAATTTTGGAAGGAAATAATGGTCGTTAATCATTAGGATTATTTATGAATTTTGTTATATATTAAAAAAAATTATTAATTATATAATATTAGTATTTTTTTGGATTTCAAAAAATTCATTAATTATTTAATATTATTATATAGCATATTCTTTGGATTTGAATACTGGGAGGAAATATTAGTATTTTTTTGGATTTCAAAAAATTCATTAATTATTTAATATTATTATATAGCATATTCTTTGGATTTGAATACTGGGAGGAAATAATGGTGGTTAATCATTAGAATGATTTATGAAATTTATCTATTGATAGATTTGTTACATATACATAAAAAAATTACAAATTTTATTATTATAATTTATGTTATAAATAAATTAAGAGTAGAATAGTCTTAGGAATTTGTTATAATTGTCAGTTTTTTTACACTTTCAAATTGGATTCTCAATGGATGTTGCTTTTGCATTTTACAGCAGAGTTTTTGGAACAACATGTCTTTGTGTAATTTGAAGTTAACTCCAACTCTAATTTTGTTAGTGAATGGGTAAATAAGGCCCAAAAAAATAAGGGGCTTTATTTTGAAAAAAACAAAATCTTTTGATAGAAGTGAGTTTTACACATTAAACTTTATTACATCTCATTTATTAAAAAAAAAATGAGATTAATGGTAAAGATCAAGTAAATTTTTTTACATTGATTACATTTTTTTTTAACTTTTATAGTGAAATTGGTAATTAGACTAACCCAAAAACACCTTACTAAAACCATAATAGTTGGACTTTGATTTCCACCATGTTCATATAAAAAGTATTCAGTATGATTCTCTTTAACTTTGTTTGATAACTTTTATTGGCCTTAAGAACCCTGAACACCATCATCATAAACAATAATATGGTAGAAAATTGTTTCTTGAGGCATTGTAGTGTGTGAATTGAACAACCCAAAAACACCTTACTAAAACCATAATAGTTGCACTTTGATTTCCACCACATTCATGTAAATAGTATTTAGTATGAATTTCTTTAACTTTGCTTGATAAGTTTTATTGGCCTTAAAGATTGGTGAACATCATCATCATGAACAATAATATGGTAGAAAACTATTTCTTGAGGCATTATAGTGTGTGAGTGGGCCAAAAATGTTTCTCTCCTTGTTGTTGAGTTGAAGTAGAAAAAAGAGTGAGTAAACAAAAAACATATGCCATCATTTTGATTCCCCCATACTAACTAAGCATCCATTTAAATATGAATTGAAATCAACAAATGGCACTTTGGGTGAAAACAACAATAATTATTTACTAACCAATGAAAATGAAATATAACATGAATGATATCACTTGTGGGGAGTCTTGTGGAAGTTGTCTAGATAAGATTTATCTAATGGGGGGATGTAGGAGTTTATTTTTTTCCTTCGATGAGATATTTCTGATCTAGAAGCAATTTGACAATAGTTCCCTTTATGCAATGGATAGTTTGAAGGGAAAATTGGATAGGGTGAGGCTAGGAAAATCAAGAATGGTTACTAGAAGAAAGGGGCTTATCAAACTTTTGCACAACCTTGGTAGCATAACCTTGGTAGGGAAATCAAGATTCATGTCTTGGCTCATGTTCTTGCATTGAATCTAGGTCTAGAAAAAGGATGGGAAAGTTCATTGGGTGAAGAGATCCAATTGATATAGGCTCCCTTGACCAAGAAAAATCTTAAAATATGTTGGTTTTAATATCCAACAACAAATACATACAAAACCATCTACACTCAATAAACCCCCAAAGGGGAAAATTATATTAATCAATCATTACCATGTGTATTTTTATTGTACAATTGGTCACTTTATATAAAAATAGGTTACCATAATAGATATGTCATAATTAAATGTTTAGTTCAACCATATGCATAACTATCTCCACAATATCTCCTTAAATCTTTCAATGAATCTCTCAACCAATATTCATCCCTAACTTCTCTCTTTTCTTCTCATCTACTTCTATGCTTATTCTACATTATTACAAATCCATCATATTATCCATGATTCAAAAGTAGGAGTTAATCCTTCATACTCCCTCTTAACCAGTACTTGTGATCTCAATATGCAGTCTTCAACTTTCTTTTGAGATGGTCCCATCTTCATCTTCATCTTCAATGTTATTTTCCTTCGATGCTTTGTCTTCATTTTCCATCTTCTACTATCTTTTGTCTTTTTCATTATTCATCCTCAATATTCTTCAATTTTCATCTTGTAACTGCAAGACATAAACATTGTGTTTGTTGAAGTCCATATAAAAAATGTACCATCCACTGGAATACATGGGTCACCAACCGTTGTATCCACCATATCCCTAGGAAACTTTCTCTAATACATGGTTCAACAAAAATTCTATAATCACAAAAAATTCCACCCCCCCTGCATCATCATCAAACATCATCCTTGGTTTTCTTTGGATTAATCATAACTACACTCTAGGTTTTTCTGGATTACCCTCAACCATTACATCCTCAAGTGGTTTCTACTTACCAAAAAAATACATCAAGTGATTTCTAGCTCATCACGAACCCTCCTTTGTCCTGACAAGAGGTTTCATCTTACCACAAACCTTGCACTACAAAGTGGTTTTTAGAGCACCCTGGACTTTTCAACAAAAAAATTATGGGAGTACACTTGCATCTTCACGGATTACATCAACATTGACTCAAGTAAATACAATTTCAAAATTTCATTTCAGGATTAATCTAGCCCTTATATAAACACTGGACCAAGACCACTTTCTTTCCATCATCAAAAAACATATTTCAAGAAGGACCATTTAACTTCTTAGGGATGTCATTTTCACGGATTCACCGATTTTTCATCAACACGTGGTACTATTTATTTACCTTTCTTTTTCTTTCCTCATTCATTCATCTGCATGCTTCATTCTTCATTCTCATCATTTTTTTTTCGCTTTTGCTTTTTGTCTTCATCTTCACTTATCTTTGATTCTTCATTCCTTTTTCTTTCTCTACTTTCTTTATTGTCCTTATCTTTTCTGCGTCATTTGTTCATTCCCATGAATCTTTCTTCTTCAACTTTGTTCATCTTCTTTCATCCTGCTTTGGAAAACTTAATTGATGCACTA
>JASDQU010739141.1:170509-184386 GCA_032191745.1 Picea mariana
ATCTACACTCAATAAACCCCCAAAGGGGAAAATTATATTAATCAATCATTACCATGTGTATTTTTATTGTACAATTGGTCACTTTATATAAAAATAGGTTACCATAATAGATATGTCATAATTAAATGTTTAGTTCAACCATATGCATAACTATCTCCACAATATCTCCTTAAATATTTCAATGAATCTCTCAACCAATATTCATCCCTAACTTCTCTCTTTTCTTCTCATCTACTTCTATGCTTATTCTACATTATTACAAATCCATCATATTATCCATGATTCAAAAGTAGGAGTTAATCCTTCATACTCCCTCTTAACCAGTACTTGTGATCTCAATATGCAATCTTCAACTTTCTTTTGAGCTGGTCCCATCTTCATCTTCATCTTCAATGTTATTTTCCTTCGATGCTTTGTCTTCATTTTCCATCTTCTACTATCTTTTGTCTTCTTCATTATTCATCCTCAATATTCTTCAATTTTCATCTTGTAACTACAAGACATAAACACTGTGTTTGTTGAAGTCCATATAAAAAATGTACCATCCACTGGAATACATGGGTCACCAACCATTGTATCCACCATATCTCTAGGAAACTTTCTCTCATACATGGTTCAACAAAAATTCTATAATCACAAAAAATTCCACCCCCCCTACATCATCATCAAACATCATCCTTGGTTTTCTTTGGATTAATCATAACTACACTCTAGGTTTTTCTGGATTACCCTCAACCATTACATCCTCAAGTGGTTTCTACTTACCAAAAAAAATACATCAAGTGATTTCTGGCTCATCACGAACCCTCCTTTGTCCTGACAAGAGGTTTCATCTTACCACAAACCTTGCACTACAAAGTGGTTTTTAGAGCACCCTGGACTTTTCGACAAAAAAATTATGGGAGTACACTTTCGTCTTCACGGATTACATCAACATTGACTCAAGTAAATACAATTTCAAAATTTCATTTCAGGATTAATCTAGCCCTTATATAAACACTGGACCAAGACCACTTTATTTCCATCATCAAAAAACATATTTCAAGAAGGACTATTTAACTTCTTAGGGATGTCATTTTCACGGATTCACCGATTTTTCATCAACACGTGGTACTATTTATTTACCTTTCTTTTTCTTTCCTCATTCATTCATCTGCATGCTTCATTCTTCATTCTCATCATTTTTTTTCACTTTTGCTTTTTGTCTTCATCTTCACTTATCTTTGATTCTTCATTCCTTTTTCTTTCTCTACTTTCTTTATTGTCCTTATCTTTTCTGCGTCATTTGTTCATTCCCATGAATCTTTCTTCTTCAACTTTGTTCATCTTCTTTCATCCTACTTTGGAAAACTTAATTGATGCACTAGTGTTATGATTTCACATGAATTTATCTTTGAGTTGACATTTGACTTTTCTTTGGCTCTTTACATTAGGAATCTCTCATGCAATGACTTGACCATAAATTTAATCTTGGGGTGTCAGGAAAAATGGATCATGCACCCCCTCTTCATCTTCTTTTTAATGAGAGACAACCAATTTAAATCATTGACAGATTTTGACTTTGATAACTTTAACTTTACTTAAAAAACATTGACATATTTACTTTAATTTCCCTTTGGCTCCAAACTACTCTTTATTAAATGGACTGGAACAAACTTTGTTCTAAACTGAGATTTGAATCAACATGACTTTTCCTATGGACCTCTTACACTAAATCCTCTCAACCTTCAACTCCAACCAAATGACTTTGCTTCGTTGTAGACAAATTTCAATATAAATAATTTACTTCCATTTGGTTAAATGAAATCCCAATTATATATATACATATACGGGCGGACACACACACATGCTCTCTAGAATTTTGCACTCCAATGGGAAAAATATGCTTCTTTCGCATCTTCTCTTCACACAAAATTTCCTCCTTTCATTTCTTGTCATGTGGACATCGTTAGAGGTATCCATTGAAATAGGAATTTGAACCAAAGTAGTGTTTTCATTATTAGAAACATNATTAGGAATCTCTCATGCAATGACTTGACCATAAATTTAATCTTGGGGTGTCGGGAAAAATGGATCATACACCCCCTCTTCATCTTCTTTTTAATGAGAGACAACCAATTTAAATCATTGACAGATTTTGACTTTGATAACTTTAACTTTCCTTAAAAAACATTGACATATTTACTTTAATTTCCCTTTGGCTCCAAACTACTCTTTATTAAATGGACTTGAACAAACTTTGTTCTAAACTGAGATTTGAATCAACATGACTTTTCCTATGGACCTCTTACACTAAATCCTCTCAACCTTCAACTCCAACCAAATGACTTTGCTTCGTTGTAGACAAATTTCAATATAAATAATTTACTTCTATTTGGTTAAATGAAATCCCAATTATATATATATACATATACGGGCGGACACACACACATGCTCTCTAGAATTTTGCACTCCAATGGGAAAGATATGCTTCTTTCGCATCTTCTCTTCACACAAAATTTCCTCCTTTCATTTCTTGTCATGTGGACATCGTTAGAGGTATCCATTGCAATAGGAATTTGAACCAAAGTAGTGTTTTCATTATTAGAAACATCACCTTGCACGACCAAATATTTTCTAGGATCTACACTTTTGGTGCCTTGATGAATATTTTCTAGGATCTGCACTTCTGGTGCCTTGATGCTTGGGCTCAGGAAGTTGATTTCTAACGTTTATTAGGAAATCCTAATCCTCATTTTTAAAAACATCAAAACCTATCTCAAAGGAAAACAAGGCATCATCCTTGTCCCATCTTAGGAGTTTCTCTAATATACTTGCAATAGTCACAAACTCATTTAGAAACATGAGGCACTGACAAATTCTTAAATAATCAGGAAATGGTAGATCACCTCTAACTTAAGATAAACTCTTCTAACTTATCAAGTCTTCGACACTCCAATGTAATTCCCAAATCCTATTGGAACTTTCCATCTAGCATGCACTTGTCAAGCATTCTTTCTACTATTTCTGCTAGTCTTGGGTCTATCTCCACTGAATCTTTATTAGACTCTGCATCTTTCATGAAAAGAGTGGAATACTCATATATGACTTTAAAAAGTAAAGCATGCATGTAATTTGAATACTTCAATACATTAAACAAGGGTCCAACACCTAGTGCATATGACAAGGAGTCGTTGAGATCACCAAGGTAATAAAAAAACCTTTGAAGCTACCATTCCAATGAGTTGTCATTTACCAAAACCTTCATCTTCATATAATATTTCTATTATAGAGACGTTGGTTGAAATCTCTAGCCAAAAAATTTCTACAAGTATTTTGATATTTGTCAACACATGGAGCTTGAGCATCAGTTGTTGTTCGTTGAGGATTTCTAGTAGCCCACTACTTGAGATAATACAACTAGCCATGATTAAATATTGAACGCTTTCAACAACATTAATTCAAATCAAATTTAAAAGGAAATAAAATATTTTAAAAATATGCAAACAAAGGACAATTCAATCCTTCGAAAAGTATACAGTTGAGAGTTTCAATCCTTAACTAAAGCAATGCATGCCATGAAGAATAGACATTGTTTAGAGAGTTTGTATTTTACATGATTGCCTCAATGGAAAATATGTCATGAAATTATCAATTGTGTAATTTGTGAAATGTAGAAGTTTTTGTGTAATATCATTTTACAAATATTAAATACTACCAATAGACAAAGATGCTTATTATTGACCAAAAAGTTGGTGTATCCTATTTTCTTGTGAGTTAGAATTATTTTCTATCTCATCTTTTACATACGGAATTGTATTAGCTAGTTGAACTAAGTCATCCTTTTACCTTAACAAATAATGTCAATATCATTTTGACATGCTTCCCATCATATGGAGGAAAAATCAATTTTTTCTTTATGGGTATCAATTTGTAACAATTATGAACAAATTGAAGAAAGAAAGAACAAGACCAAGCATCTTTGTGCCATCTATTTGCAACTATGGTTTCTCCCTAGTAAACTTCTTTCTCCAAGCTTACAAGTCTCCTCCATGGTCTGTAGGTGCCCTATTGTTGCAAAGCCTTCTTCTCTTGGTTRTTGGGTTTTGTGGTGCCATCTAATGGCCTAATACAAAKTCAAATAATATATACACAAAAAAACCCTCTTGCAACAATTTCAATTGGGTTTCAACTTTTYGTAATTCTAACCGTTTTGGTGGGGTTTTAGGTTTTTGTAAAATATGGATCARTTTGGAGGTACCAAAACTTGGAATTAYGGTCAAAATGGAACCATGAACAAAATCATTATTGTCACCAAAATTCATTGCATCAGAAACAAGGTTTCRTGGGCATTTTATCTTACACTCTAGATGACTTAGTTGGAATCTATCCAAAATAAATTCCATTGAAAGAACTGTAAATCTGATATTGAAGGAAAATGATAATTAAAAAATAAGAATGAAATAATAATGAAACCCTAAAGCCTAAACCACTTACTRATTTAGGTGGCATTGCTCGTCGATCTAGTGGTTATTTTCTCTTCTCCCAYTKGTTCCACCCCACATGTGTAGCATGAATTCAAGAAGGGTAAGGATTGTTGACTTCGATCATGATGTAATATAAACCCACGAARCATGAATTGTAATCCAAAGTCAAATATTTGGGGTGAAACTCCTTRGAGGCATGTTTCTTGAATATGCCTAGCATAACTTACTTGGGTCGGTGTAAACCCGCCCTATTGAAGAAAAATATATTCGAGAAAATACAAAAGAAAAAAAATAATGGATTCCAATCCTTGATAAAATGAAAACCAGTGAGTGTAGGAATTATCAAAAAATTAAGTGAAAATGTGAGTAAAAAACCCCAAATTATGTGTAATGCTTCGTCCCAGCGAAGCAAGAAGAGGCTTCACAACTATGTCGATGTTGAAATCCCTCTTGAGGAACTACAAATCGTCATAAAGGGTTTAAAAATGAATCCAAATATGGGAGCCAACATTTTTTCACAAGCATATTCAAGAAGGAAAACACATTGATAATAAAAATCCAAATATATTCATAGAAGCTAAATTGCTAA
This sequence comes from Picea mariana, assembly GCA_032191745.1. NCBI lineage: Eukaryota > Viridiplantae > Streptophyta > Pinopsida > Pinales > Pinaceae > Picea > Picea mariana. The sequence goes on from JASDQU010739141.1 coordinate 175,565, forward strand.
ATTGATAGCAAATACCTGGAAGTTTCTCAGGAAGGTGTAATGGTTGAAGAGTTTAGTTGTTAGGGGTTAGGAACTAAGGGGATATGTGTTATAGGGGTCAACAAATATTGATCCACACTAACGTGATCAAAATATCTGCTCTCGAGCTAGTGAAACCTAATTTGATTCAGGTAGGTGGTCAATTAGGTGCTTGCTCGCCCCCCTGACTCGACTTGACAAAACAAAAAAAATAACTGAAACCAGAGATAAATAATTTTTTTATGTTTACCTTGAGATCCTTCACCTAGAATCATTTTGAGTGTCCCTTACCCTACTCCCTTCTCTATCGATGTTCTTCTTGGTGTAGTTTGGGATCCATTTGTTGTTTACGAGTGATAATTGTTAGAATTTACGAGTGATAGGGATTAGAAGGTAGGATTTAGTAGTAAAATGGGTATGGATATGATATAATGGTTATAGGGTCATGGTTTATAAGAATTATAGGTTAAGGGTAACTAGTTAGAGAGACAATGGTTATAAATGTAATAATGGTCAAGTTAGGGTTTATGGATTATAGGAGTTAAGGGTTATATAAATTATGAGTTACAATGTTATAGGTGTTAAGGATTAGGGGTGGTAGGGATTATATGGTTTAGGATTTATAGGGATTAGGGCTTATAAAGGTAGGATATTAAGGATTAAAGTTTGACATAGGGATTATAGATTAGGGTTTACGTCAATAAGGTATTAGGGATTATATGGATAAGCATTTATAAGGGTTAGTGTTAGGAGTTATGATTTATAAGATTTATAAGGGTTATGTTTTATATATTATATGTGTTATGAGTTATGAGTTATAGGGTTTATTGATTATATATATTATACATGTTAGACTAATATGGCTTACTGGTTATAGGGCTTACAATTTACAGGGTTAGGAATTACAATCTAAATGAGATAAAGGTTATATGGGTTATAGGTTAAAATTGATAGGGCTAAAAATTTATAATATTTATAGGACATGGCTTATAAGCATCATGGGTGATAAGGACATTAGGAATTATGGATTATTAAGGTGATAGACTATAGAGTTTAAAGGTTAAAGGAGTTATGGGTTCTTAGGTTTATCAGGATTAGGGGTCATTGTGTTTAAGGAAAAGGGATAATTATGGTTATGTGTTAAGGGTGATATGAGTTACTATTTAGTCGTTATATGGTTTAAGGGTTGTTAAGGACCGGGCATATAAAGTAAAGAATTAGGGATTAGTTTTAATATTCGAAAATTATAATACTTATAGGGATTAAGTACTAGGTATTATAGGAGTTAGTTTTATATGAGCTATAGGGTTTTAGTATGTTATGGTTTGTAGGTGCTAGAAAGGATATTTATTTTTGGTCAAGGTTTATAATACTAAGTGGTTATGAGAGTTACACATGATAGTAATTAAGTGTTAGGGTTGACAAGGTGATAACATTAGTAGGTGTTATAAGTCCTATAAATTATAAGGATTAACAATTATACTAGTTAGGGGTTGGGTGTCATGGGGTATATGATTTAATGTAATACCCTGGTTTTGAGTCCCCAGATTAATAATGTATTTTTTATATCTGACGAAATATCGGAGTGCCTACAAAGTTGAAAGGTTGGAGATCCTACAAATGTAATTCTTTGAATATCAATAAGAAAATGCATCGTTTGATGCAAGATGGACAAGGAAAAAGATAAGAGGATATGATTCCACCAGAGAAGGGGATAAAGGGGCTAAGTCTTTTTATTATATTTTATTCACCCATATTGGAATTAGAGGGAAAAATTGGCTACGTGAGCTTCTTGGGGAAGACCATGTGGTGCTTTATTGCATGTAATTATATAAACCCCACTTTTGGGCTATTTGGGGGTTACTCACTCATTTAGTTCCTCAATCATTGTTACTCATCCTTCATTTATTCTTGTTCACTCTTGTTCTTGGGTGGGATGGAAAATAAATTATGGGGGGAAAAGAGCCATTTCCTGTTGGATGTAAGTAATTTTTTATTATTATAGAAAGGAATGGATGCATGTGTGCATGAGAATGATGGTAGTTGTGAAAGAATTGTCCACAGTTGAGAATCCTTAGATTTTCTAGCATTGATATTTCTTGACCACTAGCACTAGAGCCCTGGAAAAGAAGTGGAATAACTTGAGGGACCGGATTGCAGAAAAAAGGGTTCATTTCTTTGGGTTAAGCAGGTTGAAGGGAAAGAGAACTGGTAAACTAGGATTGTTGTGTGGTTGGTAAAACTGCGAGAGATTGTTAGCTATTTGTTGTTTGTTTTAAAGTCAGCCTAGGACTTGTCCTTTTAGATTCATAGCCCTGGCTCAGGGGTGACCTGCTATTGAGAGCTAGAATAACATTGTCTACATTTGGGTGGAACATTCGATGTATGCATCCAATTGGTGAATGGTTTATTTAAAGATAAGTGTTCTCTATGTTTTCTCTGTATCCTATATTCCACTGTGTATTAATTATCTTTAGGTTGAGTTTATCATGCTTGTTGTTTTTATAAGATGCATTGGGAATTTTCCTATAACTAATTAGTATGTTCTTGAATATTGCATGAGTTCTTGTTTGGCATGCATTTTTCTTCATTAACTAAAGAATGGTAACATAATTTAGGAATTTTCCCAGAAGATGTAAATTTAGAGGTATTTAGGCAATGGGTACATCACAGATTGGTATTAGAGTGTCGGTTGCATCGATTGGTCCATATGGTCCAAATTTCAGGTTTTTATTATGCATAGGCCGAGCCAGAAGGTGCTTGAGCACCTGAATGACAATTCTTGAAATTATGCATTTTTTTGGAAAATTGGGAAATTTTTCCAAGTTCCATGATGATTTTCAAATTGATTCATGCCAATAATGTCAAGGGGTTGAGCATGGAATAAATTGGCCATTAGAAGAATTGAAATTGGCCAAGGATATCTTACTTACAAAATTCCATGGTAGCCTTAAAAAAAAATCGAGATAAGACATTCTTGAAAATTTGGAAAAGTTATAAATTTTGGGAAAATTTGGGGATTTTTAATACATGAAGTTAGTGATGGCACGGAGGCCATGTGTCACATGATGTGGAAGTAGTGATAGGTCCATGGTTCCAGGCTATGGTGGCAAGGTCGAGGGTCTACAATGAGGGATGGCAAGCCTTGGTGGTGAGGTCGAAGACCACCATGGTGGGGCAACGAATCACATTATAGACCAAAATCATTGGTGGTACCACATGCCAGGGTGATCGGTTTTGAAAAATTGGTTGGGCATGTGAAACCAAAGAGGGAGAGAAATGGAGACCACAATGGTTTGTGGTGTCGCATGTTGAAGGGTCCTTAACTCTCGATAATTTTGATGATGTGAAATAGTTGTGGACCATTGATTTATTCCCTCGATCTTCGTCATTAGATATGGGGTGTGGACATTTGCACGTTGGAGGTAAGGTGTGCATGGGACCCGCTAGTGACATGGAACACTATGGTAGTGCCATGTGGCAACTAGTACGGGTGGGTCATGTATCTATTAATAATTTTATTTTATTTGTATATTAAAGTGAGAGGTAAGGCGAAAGGAAAGGAAAGGTAAGGGGGAGAGAGAGAGAGAGAGAGAGAGAGAGAGAGAGAGAGAGAGAGAAGGTGGTGATGAAGGATTATGGGGTAGGCCAGGGTGGTTCGAGGGTTGACATGGCATCCCCTGATGGTGCCACATGGATTTGTGATGCCACATCATATTTTGGCCATAACTGAAGAATAATAACTCAGATTGAGATAAAATTTTATGGGTTTTTTCCACAGTGAGGATATCTACCAAAGTGTTAGTGAGGGCCATTTCCATTTTCGATTTAACTTGTCAAAAAGTTCAAAACAATGGTTTTTAAATATGTGTCTAGTTTAGTGACTGAGATACAAATTAAGATGAAATTTTTCGAGAGAGTCCAAAAAGCATACATGAAAATACCTAGTGAAGGAATTGGAGAAAATCTATGGGGTTTGGAAAGGGAATGTTGAAACATGCCAAATTTACTATTACATACCACTTTTGGGGGATTTTTTGGATTTTCAGAAGAGGAAAAGTGGTCCTAGATCACAAAAATGGAAAATTTTATTTACTTGACATTTTGCATACTCATCAAGACAGACAACTTTGTTTTAGTGAAGTTTTTCCAAAAATGCACACTTTGATAGATATCCAGTTTTGCTAAAATTTCTAAGTCAGAGAATTTTTTTAAAAAGGACAAAGTTGAAAATTCCAGATTGTTGTATAATCTTATTGGAACAACAAATTTCTAATATTAAGGTTGATCTATGTTCACCATTATGATTTTTATTAATTCTCAATGCAAAACATTTCTTGGTTCTTTATTGATTTTCTTCTGTAGTTGACAAAATTTGGCCTTCTAGTAAAATTGCACCAATGGAGAAAGTGTACTAATGGGGTGAAAATGAATTTTTTAGGAAGCCATAAGTTTCATCTCAGAGATCCATTTGGGGCATAAAAATAGCCATTGGAAATATTATGCATAGTATAATAACATGGAATTATTATAATTTGGAGAATTATGATATAATTATTCATGAATTGAGAAGAAAAAGTACATGTAGCATTAATTGACAAAAATTCTATAATATATAATTCTAACAAAAATGGTTGCTTGCAAATTTTGCATAATTAGAGGTACAAGAAGATCAAATCAAGTCCAGGACTACATATCATAGTCATGGAGGATGGACAAGAAGCCTACAATCATGAGAGAGAAGCCAAAGCCCAAAATATCAGTGTGGGCGGTGTTGAAATAGAATCTAACAGACATAGGAGTAAAGTGGAACCAATATAATTGGTAGAGATTATGAGAATTCTCATAATGGAAGTGCAAATTTATAAATATGGCAATGAGAACATAATGAGATCACAAAAGGAGCATAATCAAATAAATGCTCAAATGATGCAAAGCCTAAATCAATTGCAGAGGCAAGTGAAGAATGAATCGGGCTCAAGACATCATGAGGAAGAAGGAAGACACCGTGAAAGAAGGGATAACTATAAAATACCCAGTCGCCTCATTACTCAACCAAGAAGTATTATGCATAGAAAGAGTCAAGAAACAGTCTAGAAGTGTCTCGTGTTAGGAATAGAAGAAGAAGATATGTGTTGGACAATTTGCAAGGAGATATTAGAAATATTAATACACCATCCTTTGAATTGCCACATACCACATACCATTAGGATTGCCACATACCATTTTCATGGAAAATATGATATGTGGTGGGATAAATTGAAGCAAGTTGAACACATTAATGAGAGTAGGATAACTTAGAAGTAGTTCAAGAAATATTTTCAACAGGTGTATCTTTCATAGCACTATTATGATAAGAAGATGTAATATTTATTTGAACTTAGGTTGGGGAGCATGACCATGGGGGAATATGAAAAGAAGTTATTGGGATTTCTAAAGTATTTGCGGTTTATCAAGGATGAAAATGTGAAGATACAAAGGTTTATGAGTGGAATTCCATATTTCTATAAAGATAAAATTCAATATGATGAGCCCAGAAATTTGACAGAGACCATTAGAAAGGATAAGTACCCGTATGAGAAAGGCAAGGGTGGAGAATCTTTGCAAAAATATTAGAAGGATAAGAAGAAGCTAAAATATGATCAGAGAAGGAAGGGATCCAAACCTCCTTTCAACAAAAAAAATCTTAGTACAAGTCAGCAATATTATCCTACTAAGAATTAATCCAAGAGGGAAGACTCCCTGGGAAAAACGGGAAAACTACCAATCAAATGTTGGGGATGTAAAGAAGATCACATGTACAAGGATTTATCTCAAATAGAAGACAATATGGGGACATTGCACAACATCCAAGAGGCTACTATAGTAGAAGATATGGGTAGAGATATTCCAAGAATATATGCAGCCTTGGAAGATTGAAAAACAAAATGATAATCCCATATGATTGAGGTGGAAGGTAAGATCATTAATCATATTGTTTATATTTTAATTGATTCAGGAGCAAGACATAGTTACATTAATCCTAAAATAGTGTACATATTTCATTTGGAGAAAAGTAAGCTTGAAAATTCATGTTTGGTTCAGCTAGCCACTAGAACCAAAAGAATGATCATTGAGACTATCAAATATTGTCCAATAATTCTGAATGGAGTGAGTACTAATGTGAATCTAAATATCATACCATTAGGATCTTATGATATTATAATTGGAATAGATTGGTTGTACAAGCATCATGTTATCCAAGATTTCCATAACAAGACATTTACATGTCTTGATGAAGAAGGAAAACAAAGCACTATGTAAGGAATTCCAAGACTCATTTCTATAAGGGAGATTTCAGCCTTACAGTTGAAGATATGTTTCAAGAAAGGATGTCAATGTATGCAGCTCATGTGGAGGAGATAGAAAATACAAAAGGACCAAGGATCGAAGATTATTCAGTATTGCAATAGTTTGAGGATGTATTCCAAGAAATAATAGGATTACCACCAAAGAGGGATATAGATTTATCTATTGATTTATTACTAGGAGCTTCCCCAATGTCAAAAACTCCTTACAGAATGGGTACTCCAGAATTAAAATAATTACAAATGCAACTAGAATAAAATTTTAAGAAAGGCTACATATGCCCAAGTGTTTCACCTCGGAGAGCACCTGTACTCTTTGTTAAAAAGAAGGATGGAATGTTGAGGTTGTGTATTGGCTTTACACAACTAAATAAAACCACTGTGAAAAAAAAATACCCTATACCCAAAATTAATGACCTCTTTGATGAACTAAGAGGAGCAAAGATATTTTCAAAGATAGACTTGAGATCAAGATATCACTAGGTGAGAATCAAGGAAGAATACATCAGTAAGACATATTTTAAAACCATGTATCAGAATTATGAATTTGTAGTGGTGTCATTTGGACTTACCAATGCACCATTTGTCTTTATGTGCTTAATGAATGACATATTATTAAATTATTTGGATAAGTTTGTCATTGTGTTCTTGGATGATATACTTATCTATTCCAAGACATAAGAATAACATAAGCATCATTTGAAATTGGTGCTACAAGTGCTAAGGGAGTATCAGTTGTATGTCAAGCTAATAAAGTGCTCTTTTTACCAAGAGAAGATCCATTATTTGGGGAACATTATTTCAAAGGAAGGTATATTATTATATCTAAAGAAGGTTGAAACCATTAGAGGATGGCTATCACCAAATAATGTTCCAGAATAGATATTTCATGGGATTAGTCAGATACTACATAAGATTTATAGCAAAATTCTCTAGAATTTATCATCCCATCACTTCTTAACAAAAGAAGGGAATTGATTATGAATGGAAAGGAGAGTGTGAAGAAAAAATTAATTTGTTGAAAGAGTTACTTACTAGTTAAACCATTTTGAATATTGTTGACCCAAATGGGAATTTTGTGGGATGCACAGATGCATGCAAAGAAGGACTTGGTGAAGTCCTCACTCAAAATGTACATGTCATTAGTTATGAGTACAGAAAGATTAAAACATGAGAGGAATTATTCCACAAATGATTTGGAGCTTGCTTCCATAGTTCATGCATTGAATATGTGGAGGAAGTACATTTAATGGGGAAGAAACTTGAATTAAGGACATACCATAGTGGTCTGAAATATCTTTTTGAGCAACCAACTTTAAATACCATGAAGATAAGATGGATGAAATTTTTACGTGAGTATGAATTTGAAATCAATCATATAAAAGGAAAATAAAATAAAGTTGTTGATGCACTTAGAAGAAGAATACATCACATGCATGCTACAACCATTAACATACAAAATGTCATATTTAAAGAGCATAATTTTAGACGTTGTTGTTACAGAAAAACATTACCTACAAGTAAAAGAGATATTATAGAAAGAAAGTGTACAACATAAATTTAAATAATATAACATGAAATAAGATTGAGTAATTATGCATAAAAACATAATTTATGTTCCTAGTTTTGGAGAACTTATGAATTTGGTATTAAAAGAAATGCATAATGTTCCATATGATGGACATCCCAGTTACCATAAAACAATTTCCATGAATGAAGAAGGATGTTGTTGAGTACATTTCCATATGTATGGAATGTCAAAGAGTGAAATTTGAGCATAGACACCTAGTGGGTTTGCTATAGTYGTTGTCACTTCCAGAGAAGAAATGAGAAGTCGTAASCATTAATTTTATTACTAAATTTCCAAGGAAAACAAGGAAACATTATTCAATAATGGTARTGGTGGGTGAATTGGMAARGGATGCTCATTTTGTTCCTGTAAAAATGACTCATACAATAGCTAATATCATAGAAATTTACATGAGGGAAACTACTAGGTTGCATGGAATACCTAAGGAAATTGTTTCAAACAGAGACACAAAGTTTACTTCAAACTTTTGGAGAGTGTTGTTTAAAGGATTTGGTACAAATGTGAGTTTTAGCATAACATATCGTCCAGTGTAAAATGGGAAGATAGAGAGAGACAACCAAGTGATTGAAGACATGTTGATAATGTATGTGATATATAAACGATCTAAGTGGAAAGATTGCTTGCATCTGGTTGATTTTTCCTGTAATAATAGGTATTAATATTAATTGAGGATAAACCCATTTAAAGATTTGTATGGTAGAAAATGTAATACTCCAATGAGTTGGGACAACCCAACAAACAGAGTAATACATGGGCCATAATTGCTCAAGGATATGAAAGACTAGATGGTTAAAATTAAGCATAATTTGAAAGAAACACATGATAAACATAAGTGTTATGTAGATAAGAATAGCACACCTAGAGAA